>JAIUZE010006417.1:0-117755 GCA_022085475.1 Heliosperma pusillum | reverse complement strand
TTTTGTATTTTCCATATACATTGCTTTATGTTATTCATGTTTTATTAAACTCGACATTTCGTGGCTGGGAGAACTCGGAGTTACTCCCCACTGACTGTGGCTTCCGTGTTTATATTTAATGCGGTTGGCAGGTTTGTGATGCATACATTGGGTACATTGACGAGCTAGCGAGCGAAGTATTTACCTTGGCCCTATATTCGGGTTTAGGATTGTATATTATTATACACGCTTTATTTACGTATTTATACGGAAATATGTCTCCCGTTTTGGATATTTCTTTTGTATAATATTATTTCCTTTTTGTTATGAACCTTTTTATTTCAGACACCTTTGTTATGTATTCTCATCTTTTATTTAGTTAAATTATTTTTTTCTTTCCGCAAATTTGAGGGTGTCACATTAAGCTCCCAATTCGTACCAAGAAAGTGGAAACACCAATAGTCCCATCCCCTCACCAATCTAACCAGTGATTTGAATTCGGGAAGAAACACAACACAAGGTCATCCCTAAATGACTTCTTTGCCTCTCATGCGTTCCTGTCATAAGTAGAACCGACAAATATCACCATGACCCTTGAAGATTCAAACTGGGTGATAGAAATGCAAGAGGAACTCAATCAATTCAAGAGGAATGAGGTATGGCATCTTGGCCGTAGACTCTCTGATTGTACCGTGATTGGTACTAAATGGGTCTTTCGCAATAAGCTTGATGATTCCGGTAATATCGTAAGGAATAAAGCTAGACTAGTGGTGCAAGGATTTAAAAAACAAGAAGATATTTATTACAATGAAACCTTCGCACTGGTAGCTAGGCTTGAATTCATACATATGTTAATAGCTTTTGCGGCTCACAAAGGCATCAAACATTTTCAAATGGATGTCAAAACAGCTTTTTAAAATGGTTATTTTGAAGAGGAAGTCTTTGTTGAGCAACCACCGGGCTTTATGAATAATGATTTTCCAAACCATGTTTTTCAATTGGACAAAGCACTTTATGGTTTAAAACAGTCTCCAAGAGCTTGGTATGATCGCTTGTCTAAATTTCTTTTAGAAAATGGTTTTATGCGTGGATCGGTTGATAAGACATTATTCATAAAGTCACAGTGTAATGCACTGTTAATTGTGCAGATTTATGTCGATGACATTATTTTTGGTGCTACTAATGAACTCATGTATTTGTACTTTTCGGAACTAATGAAATTTGAGTTTGAAAAGAGTATGATGGGAGAACTTGGCTTCTTCCTTGGGCTACAAATCAAGCAAGCTCAAGATGGTGTGATGATTCATCAACAAAAGTACATAAATGAGATGCTAAGATACTTGGATGCAGATTATGTCGGAAGCGTTGTTGATAGAAAGAGTACGTAAGTGCCGTAATGTGTTGCGCGCAAATTCTATGGGTTCGACAACAATTGAAAGATTATGGTATTGTATTCGATTCCACTCTTATCTATGTGATAATACAAGTGTCATTAACATTTCTAAGAACCCAATACAACACTCGAGGACTAAACACATTGACATTAGACATTACTTTTTACGTGATCATGTGGAAAAGGGTCAAATCCGTCTTAACTTTTGTAGAACCGAAAATCAAATTGCTGATATGTTTTAAAAATCGCTTGAAAGAGAACAATTCGTAAAACTTGGTTGGAAATTGGTTTATTGGATTGCGCATAAATATATGAGTAGATGATTTTCCTATAAGATTGATTAGAGTAGATGTATATATTTGTTAAACTATGTGATTATGTTAATACTTAATGAATTATATGATTAATCTTCATGTAAATTCCAATGGGTAATGTATTGTGTGCATGAAGCCAACCAATGTGATAATCTAACTATCAAATCAACCGTTAATCTCATTTTCACTCTCAAAATAATGCCTCCAAAAACCGTAATTAAATTCAAGCACCATATAAACCTAAACCAAAAACACCATCAATCGAGCCAAACACCGGAAGTCTAGAGGTGAACAATTTGTTTAAAGCCAAAAATCTCCCAAGAACCCTATAGTCTTCACAACAAAAACTACCCCAATCTCAAGAAAGAAAAACCGTTACTAACCGCTCTAAAAGATCCCTCGAGACTACTATATTTTCAAGCCGGGTTCTCAATTGGAAATTTGACTTGAATGCGCTACATGAAACCGAAACCAAAGGAGAAGTGGGTAGCTTAATATTTGTTGAGAAAGTTGATGATGGTACTCCTAATGTTAAAGAAGCAGATGATGATATGGGTGTTGGTATTGTTCTTGGTCCAATTGTACAAAGAATTGAAAATGAGATGATTTTTGAAGAAAAAAAAACCGAGAAAAAAAAATTGAGAAATGTGAAAAATCAATAAACGAAAAGGAAAAATTGAGTGAAACTGAAATAAATGATGAAGAAGAGAACATGGAAATTGACAAGAAAGAATTAAGTTCTATCTTTGATATGATGAGCTATTCAAAGAGGATGATGAAATTAAGGTTGGAAGTTGCGGGTCTACATGAGGAAATGGCGGAGGAAATAACTTACAATGATGAACTTGTGGAGATGGTTCATGGACTAGTTGGAAATAGCGAGTCCGAAGGTGGTAATGATGATGCCTACTGTTCCATTGCTTGACCAAAACCTACCTTATGCCTATCCTATCTTTTTCGAGCCTAAACCAAGCCTTAATCTTCTGTTACCCCATTGGCTTTATGTTTATGATATTTTGCTCAAACTTGGTTGTGTTGTTAATTGTTGAACAATTTGTTTTGTATGACTTAAATTACTATGTGCGACTTTTATTTTTCCACTTGATGATGTCAAGAGGGGGAAGTTGTTAAAATTGTGTGCGTGTGTGATCCCAATAACTCTAAGGCTTGCGTTCACCGTAAATATGTTAGCTTAGAGATTTGAAATTTTACTTAGGTTTATCATAGACTTTGACCGAAGTACCTTGATCATGTATGCATCATGTTTGATCTTGTTTAGACTTATTAAAACCATGACCTTGGACTAAGGGGGGAAAGACACATTCAATTTTATTTGTCTTGCCATTAGACTTGGAAAAAGCAACCCGACACGAGACCCGAACTTCAATACCCGAATGTGACCCGAAACCCGATTTGACCCAACCCCGGCCCGAACATGACCCGAACCTTCTTAACCCGTAACTGACCCGACCCAAAAATAACCCAATCCAAAACTACTCAACCCGAAAATGACCCGACAAAACATAACTTTAATTGAAGCGAAAAGACTTAAAATTGTCTTTTTCTCTTATTCTTTGACCCGAAATTGACCCGACACGATATAACCCGACCTGGTTGACCCGAAACGGACCTGACAACAAACCCGAAACCCAAAATGACCTGACCCGACCTGAATTAACCCGAAATCAATGAGAGACCCGAACTTGCCCGACCCAAACTGGCTCAACCCGAACCCGACCCGATTTACCCGTTTGCCAGGTCTACTTGCCATCACCAAAGGGGGAAATTGTTAAGACCATTTCTAGATTAGTATTGTTGATGATGCCTTAAGACAGATTAATCTCATGTGTTTATATAATGTGTGCCTCTTAATTTTTAATCTTATAGTGATGGATGCTCCATTTGCTAAATCAGGATGTCCAAGAGTGATCAAGATGAAGATAGTCATTAGTGTGTCATGGTGTTGTAATTGAGATCATTAAACTCGTCTAAGTGCAAAGTGCTTCAAAATCCACTGTGCATTCCACAGTTATTTCTGATCCGTTGTTGAAAGAAAAATATTGTAAATATTTTAACTCTTTCATAAGCTTTGAAAAAACTTCTAAGTGATTTAAGCTTTCAAAGAAATCTGATTTTATCAAGTCTTATGAGAAGAAAATTGTGTCTTGCACAAGAGTCTTCTTGTTGGAAAAGATTTACTATAAATGGGAGGTTTACTTTTTCTATTTTTTTTGCAAAATTTAGGGTTCCCATAAAGTCAACCAAACTAGCTTGTTTCTTGATGGAAACTCCAACCCATTTTATGATTACTAATCTGATTTCTTACATGATTTGTCCAAGTAAACTTTTATCTTATTTTAATGATAAAGTGTGTGTAGTAATCTTGGTGGTTACTTCTACACTTTGTCTTGCCAAAACAAGCTATCTTGGACAACAAGACAAATGTTGTGTAGTGTTGATTAGTGCTTCTCATTTACATATCTTGAGTCTTGAGAATTGTAAATACTATACTTGTTTCACATTTTCTAGTGTGCAAAAATTATAGACTTGAGTTTTAACTTTCAAATTTTTTAAGTGTTGAAAACAAGAAAAGCGACTTCGATTTTAAAGCTTCCAAAAAAAACGTTTTATCATTCTTATTTTAAATCTTTTTGCAAAATCTTTTAAGTCTTTTTCTTTTGGGTTAGTTCGTTGCATAATGTACTTATCGTGTTCGATGATCTCGTGTTAGTACTTAATTGTTATCTCCGCTGTTCATTTTGTGAACATTTTGAGATACACAAGTCTTGGAACAAAATGAGTAGAACAAGTCTTGAGATAGAGTTATCTTAAGCAAATAACAACTCGAAAGTGTTGGGGAAGTCTCTTGGCGGAGTAGCCTTGAGAAAATAACAACTCGAAAGAGTTGGGGAAGTCTCTTGGCGGAGTAGACTTGAGCAATTAGCAACTCGAAAGAGTTGGGGAAGTCTCTTAGCGGAGTAGCTTTGAGCACAAGTCTTATTGCGGAGCAGCATTAAGCAAATAGCAACCTGATAAGTGAATATTTGTATGATTTTAATCCCCAATTTAGCTCGGTTTTATATGTCATTTGTGCTTTGTTAAGCCACTCTATGAGCTAATATCGTCTTCTAGGCGAATTTCTATGTTCTAACCTGTTTTGTAGGGAAAGTGACGTTTCTACGCCCTTTTTCTATATTCCCGAGCATTTGCCAAGAACCCGACGAATTGAAGAAGAAAGCTTGACCAAGTCAAAAGCATTTCAAGAAGGTTCACTAATTCAAAAGAGAGAAGAATTAAAGACGGTTTCGCAGTTGTCGGAAGATCGATCAGTTAGGCGAAGAATTCATCATTTTACATCAAACCCTATCAACAAACCCGACTCAAGAGGTCAAGGGGGATAATGAAAGTCAAGTCATATGCAAGGGGAGATGAAACGGAATTCAATGTACCAAGATCACAACTTACCCGATCGGGTAAGTGGTGTACCTGATCGGGTATCTCTGCTGATCCGAGCTTTTGCTTCGACTTCCTTCTTTTTGTCCTATGTGATGAATGCATGACCCCTTCCCCATGAAACCCTACTGCTATATAAAGAGAGCCTCAGCCACCACAATGAGATGTACTTCACACAATTCTCTTCTACACTTCTCTTTACAAAAACCCTAGTTTAGGAGAAGAGAGACCTAGCCTCTCTTCTCACATTTTCTTCTTCCTTTGTCCTTAGTTTCTTAGTTTATTTCTGTCTTTTCTACATCAAAACCTTAGCCTAGATCAATAAGAATTTCATCTTTGTAATCTACTTCAAGTGGTTCAAGCGTTGTAATTCGTGGATCGACTATTCTATGCAAGGAATTTCTATTATTGTTGTCATTATCGTTGTTGATCGTCATCTAGGTACTCCTATCTTATCTTTTGTTTAATGTCTTTATGTTTTCTATTTTTGATTGTTATTTTCCATCCATGTTATCTTAAATTCATTTTAGTATCGTTATAATCGTCATTTCATTTCATTAGATTGTCAATTTAGCGTCGTTATTATCGCCATATAAAGAGGCTTAAAATATTGTCGAAATCAAATAAACATGTCTATCCTAGTTTTTGTTATTAACATCATCTTAGATTTGAACATCATCATGAGTGAGTAGTCGTTTTTCTAGGGTGTAGGGTAGCCATGTTAGGTTGATTAAAAGATGATAAATGGATAAAAGAAATTGTGCTTTTAAAACATTGTGTCTATGCATGTTTGGACTATAACGATAGTTAACGATTCCTGATCAAAATCATTGACTAGAATGGAATTCTTTTCCAAGGTAGAAATACGTGAATTGAATAGACAAAGCATGACATGGTAGATTAAGACCTAGTAAATTGCCTAAAAGCCTGCTAGACCATCTGATCTTTGATTGTAATGAACACATCATTCTTACGAACTCACAATGAATTATTTACATGTTCTAAATCCAATTTCATCAATATATTAATCTACATGTGTGAACCTACTTCCCTAGATTCTTTTCATCGTTGTTAATTCATCACTTGCTTCATTGTTTTCGTTTTTTTTTTTTTGTGCAAATGTAAGCTTTGATTAATAAGGCACTAAGCCATTCAAACCACAATCCTTTTACAAATTAGATCAAACTAATAACTCATACAAAAACAACACAACCATACAATAATCTTCAACTACATTAGTTGCCTATTTCTACACCATACAATCTCTTCACGCTTAATACTACCAAGCTCTAGCTGCATAAGTCTCATCCTTGCTTGAACACAAACACCATGAATCAGCTTTTCAGGCCGCTGTACACAAGCCTCCAACCTGCATTTATTTCTGCACTGCCAGATGCTATAGTAGACAGCCACTATTAAAGACCAGTATACCTTCCTGATGAAACCAGTCCTCATTCTCATTCTCATGTAAACATTCAAAGCGCTTCTTAGCAAAACAGCAGTCCTGAAATAGATGGTGATGATCTTCAGAGTTGTACCCACACAAAAAACAGTTTAGATTTCCTGTAAAACCTCTTCTATACATCCTGTATAAAGTAAGCAATCTACCCTTGACAGCCAGCCCATAGATGAAGCAATGTTTAGGAATGTTAAACCTATTCCATGTGATACAGTACCAATCCACTCTAGTATTATCAGTCTCAGCCAGCCATTTGTACCCTTTAAGAATGGAGTACCCTTCCTCCTCCTGCCACTCCTCTGATTGAAGACCCTCCTAAAGAACCTCCTTGACTCCACATATCTTTCTCCAGGCCCAAGAACTTGAGCTACTGGGAACATATGAAAGCCAATTCCTCCCTTTCAGATAGATCTTATCTATCCATTTAATCCAAAGGTGGTCCTTCTTGAGCATGATCCACCATACTAACTTCCCAACAGCAGCAGTATTCCAAATGGTACTATCATAGATGCCTAGTCCCCCTTCCTTTTTACTCTTGCATAAAATACTCCAAGCATCAAGGGGAGCCTTTGAGTATGTGTCCTCCCCTTCCCAAAGAAAATTCCTGCAGAGAGCCTTAAGAGTATCAAGGACTCCCACAGGTAAAATGAAGATCTGTGCCCAATAGTTGTGAATGTTACTCAGGACTGATTTAACCAAAATTAGCCTCCCTGAGTAAGAAATTTTCCTCCTGTTCCAACCTTTTATCCTAGCAGTCATCCTATCAACCAACAGCTTACAATCAATTCTATTCAGCCTCTTATGAGAAATGTTAACTCCAAGATATTTGAAAGGTAGACTTCCTCTAGCAAAACCAGTATAAGTTAAAATGAATTCCTTAGTCTCCCTGTCAACCCCCTTGATGATCAAATCAGATTTCTCATTGTTAATCTGCAACCGTGAAGCCTTAGAGAACACATTAAACCCCTCAACAATCATGAAAATAGACTTAATATCACCCTTACAAAAAATGAGGAGGTCATCAGCAAACATTAGATGATTAAGATGTAGACCTTTACATAAGTGGTAAAATTTAAAATCAGGAAGCTCACCAATCATACTTAAGATTCTACTCAAGTATTCCATACAAAGAGTAAAAAGAAGAGGAGATAAGGGATCACCCTGTCTCAATCCTCTCTTTTTCGTGGAAGAAGCCAAAGGAATTACCATTAAGAACAATGGAGTAGGAAGTAGTGGTAATACACTGCATGATAATCTTCAAGAAACTATTAGGAAAGTTCAGGCTCTGAAGGACATTCTGTACAAAGACCCATTCAATAGAATCATAGGCCTTCCTCAGGTCCACCTTTATCAAACATCTAGGAGAAGGATTGGCCCTATTATAAAGCCTAACCAAATCTTGGCTAATAAGAATGTTCCCCATTATGCTCCTGCCTTTTATAAATGCAGACTGAGAAGGATTGACAACTTTAGGAAGCACCTTAGAGAGTCTCTCACACAACAATTTAGAGATGATTTTATATAAGGTGTTGCAACAGGCTATGGGTCTAAAGTCCTTAACACTACTAGGGTTCTCCTTTTTAGGGATAAGCACAACATTAGTAGTATTAACTTGCTTTAGCATTTTACCTGATCTGAAAAAATCCTGAATTGCCTTACAGACATCTTCACAAATGATCCCCCAACTAGTCTTGTAGAAACAACTAGTATAACCATCCGGGCCAGGACTCTTATCATCAGGAATAGAATCTACATTTCTCTTAATCTCCTCAGCATTAGGAATACTGCACAAAGCCTCCCAATCCTCCTGCTCTACTCTAGGACTTGCCCTCATAATATTATGATAGAAATCAGAAGTTACAACACAAGACCCTAGAAGAAACTGGTAGTACTCCTCAAAGGCTTTTTGAATATCTTCAGGCTTATCAAAAATATCCCCCTGCAGACCTTCAATTCTAAAGACTTTGTTCTGAATCTGCCTATTCTTGATGATCTTATGAAACATTGCAGAGTTAGTGTCACCATCCTTTGCCCACTGACATTTAGCTTTTTGTCTTAGAAAGTCCGCCTTTGCCTCAGCAAGCACCTTATAGCTAGTCCTAACTTGGTACTCTTTATCCATGAGATTACAATTAGTAGGATCTTGTTGAAGCTCTTTCTGGCATTCCAACAGCATGTTATATGCCACTTCAGCATTCCTCTCAATATCTGAGAAAAGTTCCTTATTCAAATTTTTCAGAAGAGGTTTAAGATGCTTAAGCTTGAACACCACTCTAAACATAGGGGAACGTATACTCTGCTGAGTCCAACCTACTCTCACAATCTCCTTGTACTCCTTAACCTTACTCCACATGTTAAAAAATTTAAAAGGTTTCTTACCACCAGGAATCATACCACCCTCCTCAATCAAGCAAGGACAATGATCAAACTCTCCCTCAGGCCCATAGAAAGCATAAGCATTAGGCCTGAAATTGAGCCATCCATCATTAATCAACACTCTATCAATTGTACTAAAGACTCTGGTACCACTTGGTTGCTTGTTGTTCCAGGTAAAAAAAGCCCCCAAAGTCTTAATGTCCCTCAAATCACAATTGTTTATAGCATTTTGAAATGGCACTGTTTCTGAATCCTTAACAGGTAAACCAATCTTCTCACTTGCATGGAGAACATTATTGAAGTCCCCTAAAATGATCCAAGGTTCCACAGTATTCAGCCTCACAAGATCATTCCAGAGAGGAATTGTCTCCTCAATTTTATTCAACCCATATACAAAAGTTATATAGTAGATTCTATTAGTAATCCCTTGCTGCACCTTAAGATGAATTAACTGAGAAGTCACTACCAGCACATCCACCTTAACACCGTGGTTCTTCCATAACACCCAAATTCTCCCACCATCATGATGAGCATGATTAGTAACATAAGACCAACCTTAACAAACATTACCTGCTACTTTGTTTAGAGACAAGGATTTCACTCTTGTCTCAAGGAGCCCAAATATCTCAACACCAACCTGGTGAAGATACCACTTAATATATTTCTGTTTTATCTCATTATTCAGGCCCCTAATGTTCCATACTCCAATTCTAGTCATGATGAGATGGAGGATTATCATCCTCACCACCTATATCCACCACTGCAGACTCTTTCCCCAGAGCACTATTAAAGTGTAAAGCAAAACCACTCTACTGCTTATCAGGAATCCTAGTCTCATGTCTAGTGAGTCTAGTGATGACTCTAGCAGGAGTTAGCACAGCACTATAACTCATAGGTGCAGGAGTATTATCTGGTGTAATTACTACACCATCACCTTCCTTCTCTAACCTTCCAACCCTCTGACCACTGGATATCCCTAAACTTTGCTGTAAGCTAGGGAAATCCTGTTGTTTTCGTTTTGATTTGCTTTTATTTTGTTTTCATTTATGCTTTTCATTAGTTTAGAAATCAAAACCCCAAAACCCAAATACTCGTTAGATAAGACCCAATTGCAAGACATTTCACATTCTATAGGAAACACCATCTCCCTGAGGATCGACCCCTACTTCCCTAATTACATTAATTTGTTATTAGCCTAGTCTGGGTAATTATCTTTGCATCGGGCTTGCGACAGGTCCGATCAAATTTTGGCGCCGTTGCCGGGGAGCACGGTTTAGTTTTCCTTTTTCTTGTGGTTTTTATTGCAATTAGTTTTATCTAGTCTTTAGGAACCCAAATTCCTTCAGACCTCCCTTGATTTTTCATCTTAGCTTTTCAATCTTATGCCCATATCTTCTAGACTAGGGACCCCTATCTCTTTAGACCCCGATCTAGAAAGAACTCTGCGTAGGAGACGAAAGCTATTCAACGAAATCTCAAAAGCTTCTGATACTTCAAGTTTAGACCGTATTCGTGACAAATACTCGGATATTTTATCTAATCTTGAAGGAGAAGAAGATCCATTCTTATCTCCATTCACAAAAACCAATCAACTTTCAAACAACACTCCATCTTCATCTTCACAAAAGAAAATGGTTCGACTTTCAGACCATTCCAAACCAACTGTAGATACACTTCCAAGAGGTATTGCTACACCCCAAATCACAGCTCAAAACTTTGAAATCAAACCTGCCTTTATCAGTTTAATAGAAAGAATTCAATTTGGTGGCAATGCCACAGAATATCCCAACCTTCATATTCAAAACTTCTGTGACTATTGGTCCACAATTAGACAAACTGGAGTATCCCAAGAGCAGATTAGGGAAATGCTCTTTCCTTTCTCTTTAACAGGAAAGGCTAAACTTTGGATCAATAGCCTTGACCGAGTTGCCTTAGGAATAGCCGACTGGGATAGTCTAGCCCTTGCTTTCTATCAAAAGTACTTCCCACCAGAACGAACCGCACTCTTGCGGAGTCAAATCACTGGATTCCGTCAGAGAGGCGATAAAAGCCTTTATGAGGCATGGGAAAGGTACAAAGAATTACAAAGAGAATGCCCTCATCATGGCCTTGATTCATGGTTCTTAGCTATCACCTTCTAGAACGGTTGTTGTGGCGAATCGCGTCGTATCCTCGACTCCGCTAACAATGGTCGTTTCGATCAGATCGATGTAGAAATAGCTAGTGCAACTATCGAATCAATGGCAATTCAGGACTCTCAGTATAGCAACTCACGTGCTATACCGCCCTAAACCAAGCAGGAAGATTCGAGCAAAGTAGCATTCCTAGAAGCCCAATTAGCCCTTTTGCAGCAACAAGTAGGAAGTTCTTCCCAATCCAAGCAACATGTTAACG
The DNA here is from genome assembly GCA_022085475.1 of Heliosperma pusillum. Lineage (NCBI taxonomy): Eukaryota > Viridiplantae > Streptophyta > Magnoliopsida > Caryophyllales > Caryophyllaceae > Heliosperma > Heliosperma pusillum. The sequence continues at coordinate 106,387 of JAIUZE010006417.1, read as the reverse complement.
TCACTAACCATGTAGTGGTATGTGAGACATGTGGGGTTGGAGGACACAGTTTTCAAGAATGTAGGAGTTCGCTAGAGCAAGTCAATGCCTACCAAGCATACAGGCAGGGTAATGCTTTCTCAAACTTCTATAATGAGAACACAAAGAACCATCCTCTTTTGTCCTACAAAAGCACCAACATTCAGAATCCCCACCATCAGATTCAACAACCATTCATACCACATCAGCAGAAGCCCTATAATCTACCTGGTTTTCAAAACCAGAGACCTCTATTTCAACCTAACTTCAATCAACCTTACCAACACCAACCTCAACACCAACCACCCAAAAATCAAAGCCAACCCAATGACTCAAGCTTGAGCAAAATTGAAGCCATGCTTCTCCAAGTTGTTCAAAAACAAGATTCAATGTTTGCCCAACTTCAAAAGAGTGATCAAGCTCAAAATGCTGCCATCAAGATGCTTGAAACTCAATTAGCCCAATTGGCTGCCTCTAATGCCCAAATGAAACAAGGCCAACTCCCACCTCATGATGAGCAACCGAGGGACACCGCTAATACTATCACCCTTAGGAGTGGTACCACTTATATGGAACCTCAGCAACCCAAAGAAACAATAGTTGAGCCACCACCAGTAGAGAGCCAAAAAAAATCTCAACCATCCACCGCTAAGGAAGCGGAAAACAAAGAAAAGAAGGATGAACCTATGAAGAAACCCATCAAAATCCAAGTTCCATTTCCCCAACGCTTGAGGAGAAATCATAAGGAAACCCAGTTTAGCAAATTCATGGAAGTAGTCAAAAACCTCCAAGTAACGGTTCCCTTCACTGAATTAATCACTCAAATCCCTTCTTACACAAAATTCATGAAGGATATCTTAACTAAGAAGAGGACTTTAGATGATGTTGAAATCATAGCATTCACAGCTGAGTGCAGTGCTTTATTGCAAAAGAAGTCCCCTCCTAAGTTAAAGGATCCAGGTAGTTTCTCTATACCTTGCACTATAGGCACCTACACAATCGATAAAGCTCTATGCGATCTAGGTGCCAGTGTAAGCGTCATGCCCTATTCCATTTGTGAAAAGTTGAATATGGGAATTCTCAAATCCACCAGTATCACTCTGCAAATGGCAGATCGTTCTTTAAAACAACCTATGGGAGTTTTAGAAGACGTGCCTGTCAAAGTAGGAAGGTTTTTCATTCCCGTCGATTTCATCGTCCTTGATATGGCTGAAGATTCTCAAATCCCTATCATTTTAGGAAGGCCATTTTTACACACTGCCGGAGCAGTAATCGATGTTAAGAATAGAAAACTGACACTAGAAGTAGGTGATGATAAAGTTACCTATAATTTAAACAATGCAATGAAAGCCCCATGCTAGAGGAGTCTTGCTGTTTCATTGATATTGTCGACTCCATTGTTGATGAATCTCTGTATCCATCAATAATCGAGGATCCTTTAGAAGCAATCTTGTTGTTGGAGGATATCTCTGAGAATGACAATTTCGAGATCAGTGAGCTGGAAAAGGATCTGACCGAAAAAGAAATACCGTCTGAAGAAGTAAAAGAGTTCATAAGCTTAATTGATACTCCTGCCAAGGCAGAAGTACAAAAACCTGAACTGAAACCTCTTCCCTCGAATCTAAAATATGCTTTTTTAGATGAATCTGAGTATTGCCCAGTCATAGTGAGTGCTCTCCTAGATGAAAATCAGTTAAACTCACTATTGACTGTCTTGGAAAAGCATAGAAAGGTAATAGGTTACAAACTAGAAGATTTAATAGGCATAAGCCCAGACTTCTGCATGCATAGAATCAATTTAGAAGAAGGCCAAAAACCTTGTGTTCAAGGTCAACGCCGTTTTAATCCCAACATGCAGGAAGTAGTTAAAACTGAAGTTATGAAATTGCTAGATGCTGGCATAATCTATGCAATCTCTGACTTTAAATGGGTTAGCCCAGTTAGAGTTGTTCCCAAGAAAGGAGGAACAACAGTAGTCAAAATGAGAAGAATGAGCTCATCCCCACAAGGATTGTGACGGGATGGCGTATGTGTATTGACTACAGAAAGCTGAATCAATCGACTAGGAAAGATCACTATCCTCTACCCTTCATTGACCAAATGCTAGAGAGGTTAGCTTGTCACAAGTATTTCTGTTATTTAGATGGTTACTCAGGATTTTTCCAAATCCCTATCCACCCTGAGGACCAAGAGAAAACCACCTTCACCTGTCCCTATGGTACTTTCGCTTATTGCAGAATGCCATTTGGCTTGTGTAATGCACCTGCCACTTTCCAGTGTTGCATGACCAGTATCTTCTCGGATTTTGTTGAATCTATCATGGAAGTATTTATGGACGACTTTAGCGTCTACGGCATTTCCTTTGATAATTGTTTGACAAATCTATCCAGAGTTCTAAAACGCTGTGAAGAAGACGACCTTGTTCTCAACTGGGAAAAGTGTCACTTCATGGTGAACGAAGGTGTAGTTTTAGGTCACATCGTTTCAGAAAGAGGTATAGAAGTGGATCGAGCTAAGATCCAAGTTATTGAACAGCTACCACCACCTGCTAATGTAAAAGGAATCAGGAGTTTCCTTGGCCACGCTGGTTTCTACCGACGGTTTATAAAAGATTTTTCAAAGATAGCCAAACCCCTGACTAAGCTCCTTTTCAAGGATGCACCTTTCAATTTCACAAAGGAATGCTTTGAGGCATTCAACAAAATCAAACGTGCTTTGATCACCGCACCTATAATCCAGTCGCCTGATTGGGATCTGCCCTTCGAACTGATGTGCGATGCGAGTGATTATGCCGTAGGAGTTGTTTTAGGGCAAAGAAAGGAAAAGTTTCTTCGTGCAATTTACTATGCTAGTAAAACCCTAGATCCTGCCCAAATCAATTATGCCACCACTGAGAAAGAACTTCTCGCCATTGTCTACGCCTTAGAAAAATTTCGCTCATACCTAATAGGATCAAAAGTTATTGTCTACACTGACCATGCTGCCTTGAAATATCTGCTTTCAAAGAAAGAGGCAAAACCTAGACTTATCCGATGGATCTTACTCCTTCAAGAGTTTGATTTAGAGATTCGGGATAAGAAAAGAGCAGAGAATGTAGTCGCTGACCATCTCTCAAGGATAAAAGTAACTGAAATAGGATTACCAACGCCAATTAGTGATTCGTTTGCTGATGATTCATTAATGGCAATTACGGACTCTTCTCCTTGGTATGCTGATATCGCCAACTTCCTTGTCAGTCACCAGCTACCCTCCGACCTTTCTTATAAACAAAGAAAGAGATTTTTGCATTATGCAAAATCCTTTGTTTGGGATGACCCCTATCTTTTCAAGCAATGTTCAGATGGTCTGTATCGACGTTGTATCCCCCAGTGGGAGGTAAATGGAGTTTTAGAAGGATGCCACTCATCTGCTTACGGTGGTCATCATGGTCCGTCCAAGACCGTAGCCAAAGTCTTACAATCCGGGTTTTTCTGGCCCTCGATGTTTAAAGATTCAAGAGACTTTGTTATGGCTTGTGATGCTTGTCAACGAATGGGTCAAATATCCAAGAGACATGAAATGCCTCAAAACGGCATATTAGAAGTCGAGATATTCGATGTCTGGGGTATTGACTATCAAGGACCATTCCCTTCTTCAAATGGAAATCGTTACATTTTAGTCGCTGTCGACTATGTTTCAAAGTGGGTAGAAGCAATTGCCACCCCCACCAATGATGCTAGAGCTATGATACGACTATTTAAGAAGATCATTTTTCCGCGTTTTGGTGTACCCAGAACTGTGATAAGTGATCGAGGAACTCATTTCGGAGAAAAGCAGTTAGACACTCTGCTTCCCAAGTATGGTGTGTATCACAGACGAGGATTAGCCTACCACCCTCAGACCAGCGGTCAAGTAGAAGTCTCGAATAGAGAGCTGAAAACAATTCTTCAAAAAGTTGTCTAAAAATCTAGAACTGATTGGAGTAATAAGCTCGATGACACCTTATGGGCTTATCGCACAGCTTTCAAAACCCCGATTGGAACATCTCCTTATCGGTTGGTTTTGTTGGAGCTAGTGTCCTCCACAGTTAGTGTGATAACAGCTAAGGTTCACATGGTATACTTTGTATTATAATCAGTTGATTAACGTTTATCGATAACGGTTGCTAGATAAGTTTGACGTTATTGTCATACAGATGGCGGTGATCAACTGATCCCTAAAAGACACACCTAAAGGATGGGTTTGAGAGATGTGATTATTTGAGAAAATAATCATATTGATGCCTTATTAAATGACTAAAAGGTTAGTCGATGTATTTGACTAAAAGGTTAGTCAATGTGATGATGATACGATTATTTAATAACGATTAAATAATGTTAGCTGGTAATTGAATATAAAATGTTATATTTATTCCATGTATATAATGTTGGTCTAAACTAAATATAAACTGTTATATTTAAGTTGGCGGATATGTATTACACGATATTATTATAGTGTATTGGTCCGGCATTACTCGGTTTATGTAACGGTCCATTACTAGTAATAATTAATACATATTATATTATGTACATAATAAATGATATGCTAACTGCCTAATAGAGGTTGAGTGAAATAAGAAAACTAGGTTTTATTTTTGGCTTGGTTCTTGCAATCTCACGGCACATGTGAGGATCAAGAGGAAGAAAAAATAAAAACCCTAATCACTCATAGAACTCACGGCACACACAAGGAAGAAAAAGAGGAGAAAAATTCTGATTTGAATCCTCTCATTGATCATCATATTCATCATCAATATACACACAAAATTAGAAGTAATTTTGGGTATTCGTTCTAGCACGACGAAGGCATTTCTTGAACCATCTTGGGTGTAACGATTAGGAGAATACCTACTTTGGTATTTGTTCTTAGGCCTTTTACTAGGACCAAAGGTTATTTCTTAATCTCTTGTTTTATTATGCAATTTCATTTATGACTAGAAATTCATATAGTTATAATTTCATTATAATCCGAAATTTCTAAAGGGATGTATGTCGATATTTCCCACAAGTGGTATCAGAGCATTCAGCTATAAAATTATTTTATTTGTCTTTTTCATAAATGATTGGTATAATTTCAAAAAGAAAAAAAAAATAATAAGTTGCTGAAATTTTTTTTTCAGCCGAGAAGATTTTTTTTTTAGCCGTGTTGTTTTTTTTTTAGGGTTTCCATTATTAATTCATATATGTTGTTGTTTTAATTTGATAAGATAATAATATAATGAACTAGTTGATGTTTTGATTTAATGAGGATTAAATTGAAATGAAAATGGAATTTGTATTGGATGTTAAAGAACATTCATTGTGCTAATTTTTCCGGTATGAATTTACAAAACAATCATGATTAGTTGTGTAGTTTGATAATCGATTAATCATGATTTAGATATTCATTTTAAAAGGTTAATTTGAATCATCTAGTTTGTATCAATGTTTAATGATGATTAGATGTTGAATGTTTGTACCGATCTAGTTTTATTAGCATGATCAAATTAAAAAGGATTAATTTGTGTTTGTTTTGTTTTTCCAAAAACCGAAAAAAAAAAAAAAAAAAATTTGTACCTGCTACTGTTCACGGGTACTGTTCATCCGTGAACAAGGAAAAAAAAAATTATATTTTTGTTTATTGCATTATAAAGATAATGTATGTTGATTATTGTTGTGAAAAAGTTCACAATGATAGATACCCTATTATTTTAAAAAGGTTTAAAATAATGTTGAATTTAATTTATGTTATACCCGATAATATGAATTAAATTGGATTATGGTTGATTAAAATTGTTGTGTGCAATTAAGGAATTGTCACATAATTTTGATCATTTTAAAGGTGGTTTGGATAAATTAATCATCATAATTAATGAATTATGTCTTGAATGTTTAATTTATTTTGTTGATGCATTTTATTTTGTTGAATGAATGAATGAATGGATGAATGGATTATTTTGGTATTTTTACAAGAGGTTGTAATTTGTATTGCTTAGTGTGGCCTTAGTAGATTGTGTTATCGTAATGATGGTAACATGGTCTTTGATGTATTTTGAGATCTCGAATCTCCCCATTGTAATTTTAATTCTATTTTTTAAATTAGAATGTAAATAGGTTTATATTTTGTAATTTTAAAAATTGTATTTTTGAGAAGACCAAAGATGGAGATCGGATAGCTCACTCCTGCTACATGGACCAAGATGGAACATCAAGTCAAACTTCTAGGGTCCATAAGGATGGATTCCAAAGTGTATTTTGATAGGATAGGCCACACTAGGACTTTGTACTTTGTTTTTCATTTTTTCGTTCTTATTATTTTTCTTTTGCATGATAGTTATTGCATCATATTCCGCCTAAACCAAATCACCTACTACTACTTAATTGCATGAAAATTGACTCATATAGATTTATGTTAATTATCATGGACATCTTGATGTCACTCAAAATTCTAAAAGCTATCATCTTAAATTATTCATTCTCTAAATGCTAGATCATTCGTTCACTTAAATGAATAAAATTAAAGCTGATGGACCTTCCTCTAAAACCTAAAATTGAGATTAGTCTTTATAGGGAAAACTGCTATGAATCCCTTCTTCGTCGGTAGGCATATAGGACCTTACTCTCCATATGACCCCTTCTACGTTGGGTAAGTAGTATGTGTTGACCTATTTTACCTCAACATTATAGTACGAGTAATATCTCGTGATTATGATGGACTAAAGATAGAATTTACATAAATTTATCGACCAGGAATTCTAAAAGTAGAATTAGCCAAGAAGTTGGCTTATCAATTTACAGAAATTGAGTCTTGGGGATCATTTATATAATTCTTGAGGGAGGTCAATTGTATAAATGCAAGAGTCTTCGCATTAATCGGTTTTGCATTAGACTTAATTAAAACGATGAAAATGCTTATTATGTTTTATCTCCTTTCTCGCAGTGTAGCATTCATTTATATTGATAAAACTGTTATAACAAATGGCTGGACATGCTGATGCCCCTATGCCAAGTGCCACGCTCGCACGTGAATCCTGGCTTAAGATGTTCATGGACAATATGAATCAGTACACGCGACTGAAGAATAACGGGTCCAACTTTGCGGACTGGGAGGCTTCATTACGGAATGCTGTCATAGCTGACGGTAAGCTCAAGTACTTGACTGAGCCACTACCGCCTAACCCAGGCCCCAATGTAGGAGCAAATGAATCACTTGCTTATAGTGATTTCGTAATGGAGGCGGGTGCGATATAGAACGTACTCATCTTTTCAATGGAATCCAATTTGTAAAGACGATTCATTGCCCAAGGTGCAAACAAGATTTTCACCACGCTCACTAACGAGTTCTCAAAAGCACCGCAGATCGTTATGTATGAGCTTACCACTCGCTTCTTTGAAGCGAAACTCCAGAAGGGCCAACCGGTTAGCCCACACATTCTCGATATGATCGAGAATCTCGAAAAACTGGAGGCACTTGATTGCAAAATCAAAGAGAGCGTGGTCATTGACCGCATGCTTCATTCACTTCATGATGGTTTTGCCCAATTCAGGGCAAATTACTATATGAATGATTTGAAGAGAAATCCTCATCAGCTACACTCACTTCTCATACAGACTGAGAAGGATCTAAAATTGAGTGGGAGCCTGAAGCAGGACGTTCTCATGATTGCAAACAAAAATAAGGGTAAGGGCAAGGCTCAGGCAGACCTAGCTGTAGGGAAGCCGAAGTTCAAGAAGCCAGGAAAGGGCAAGAGTGGGCCTGGTGAGACTAGCAGTAGCTCACAAGGCAAGACAAAGAGCAAAGAAAACATGGAGTGCCACCATTGCTACAAGACTGGGCATTGGAGGCGGAACTGTCCCGTGTATGCTGAAGACGTAAAAGCAGGCCGCGACACTCCTGTTGGTATGTCTTCTTTTATTCATATGATTGAGATTAACCATGCAAGTTTCAGAACTTGGGTACTTGATACTGGTTGTGGTTCTCATCTGTGTAATCATTTGCAGGGCCTAAGAAACATCAAAACTCTCGAAAAGGGTGATGTGGACCTGCGAGTGGGGAATGGAGCAAGAGTAGCTGCCGTTTCAGTGGGAACATATGTAATCCAACTCCCAAGTGGATTTGAGTTATTTTTAAATAACTGTTACTATGTTCCAGTTTATCTAAAAACATTATTTCTGTTTCCGTACTCGATAAGAACGGTTTTTCATTTGTAATAAAGGATAATAGCTGTATTTTCTCCTTTAACGAAATGATTTATGGTAAAGCAGGTTCCATGAATGGGATTTATGTATTAGATCAAACCACAGATATATTGCATGTGAGTAATAAAAAGGTAAAGGTTGGTGACAAAGATCAAACCTATCTATGGCATTGCCGTATGGGACACATAAATGAAAAACGCGTGAAGAAGCTCATTGACAATGGGACTATCTCCCCATTTGACTATGAATCATTTGGCACGTGTGAATCATGTCTCATAGGCAAAATGACTCGAATTTCCTTCAAAGGTGTTGGAATGCGCGCTGCTGACCTATTAGGACTCATACATACTGATGTGTGTGGACCTATGTCAATCAACGCTAGAGATGGCTATAGATATTTTATCAATTTCACGGACGATTTGAGTAGATATGGATATGTCTACTTAATGAAGCACAAAAGTGAGTCCTTTGATAAGTTCAAAGAATACCAAAATAAGGTTGAAAACCAGCTGGGTAGAAAGATTAAAGCACTACGTTCAGATCGTGGTGACGAATATCTTTCGAATGAGTTGAAATCCATGTATATAATGTTGGTCTAAACTAAATATAAACTGTTATATTTAAGTTGGCGGATATGTATTACACGATATTATTATAGTGTATTGGTCCGGCATTACTCGGTTTATGTAACGGTCCATTACTAGTACTAATTAATACATATTATATTATGTACATAGATTAAATATAACATTTTATATTCAATTACCAGCTAACATTATTTAATCGTTATTAAATAATCGTGTCATCATCACATTGACTAACCTTTTAGTCAAATACATCGACTAACCTTTTAGTCATTTAATAAGGCATCAATATGATTATTTTCTCAAATAATCACATCTCTCAAACCCATCCTTTAGGTGTGACTTTTAGGGATCAGTTGATCACCGCCATCTGTATGACAATAACGGCAAACTTATCTAGCAAGCCAACCGTTATCGATAAACGTTAATCAACTGATTATAATACAAAGTATACCCTGTGAACCTTAGCTGTTATCACACTAACTGTGGAGGACACTAGCTCCAACAATCTCCCACTTGTCCTTACTAGCTCCAACGGTCCATTACTAGTAATAATTAATACATATTATATTATGTACATAATAAATGATATGCTAACTGCCTAATAGAGGTTGAGTGAAATAAGAAAACTAGGTTTTATTTTTGGCTTGGCTCTTGCAATCTCACGGCACATGTGAGGATCAAGAGGAAGAAAAAATAAAAACCCTAATCACTCATAGAACTCACGGCACACACAAGGAAGAAAAAGAGGAGAAAAATTCTGATTTGAATCCTCTCATTGATCATCATATTCATCATCAATATACACACAAAATTAGAAGTAATTTTGGGTATTCGTTCTAGCACGACGAAGGCATTTCTTGAACCATCTTGGGTGTAACGATTAGGAGAATACCTACTTTGGTATTTGTTATTAGGCCTTTTACTAGGACCAAAGGTTATTTCTTAATCTGTTGTTTTATTATGCAATTTCATTTATGACTAGAAATTCATATAGTTATAATTTCATTATAATCCGAAATTTCTAAAGGGATGTATGCCGATATTTCCCACAAGTTTATGGAAGGGCTTGTCATCTCCCTGTCGAGTTAGAGTACAAAGCTCACTGGGCTATCAAAGAACTCAACTTAGACACTAAGGTTAGCGCTGATAGACGACTTTTGCAACTGAATGAGCTAGAAGAATTTCGTTTGCAAGCTTACGAGATTCTAGGATCTATAAAGAGAAAACGAAGCGTTGACACGACAAGAGGATAATCAGAGTAGAATTCAATGTCGGTGACCAAGTACTTCTCTTCAACTCCCGTTTGAAAATTTTTCCGGGAAAACTTCGATCAAGATGGTGTGGACCATTCACTGTCACATATGTAAGCAAATACGGTTATGTGGAAATAATGACTAGTAATGGTGAAAAATTCAAGGTCAATGGACACCGATTGAAACTCTACTACAGCAATTCCATGATCGGATGCTTAGATATTGTCTATATAGAGCGTCAATCCCCAGCCAGATGATTTCATAGAAGAATTCGTCGAGCGAGACGTTAAACCAGCGCTTCTCGGGAGGTAACCCGTGTTCCTTTTCTTTTTGCATTTTATTTTTGCTTTCCCTTTTTCGTTGTTTTGTTAGATTTACTTTGCAGATGAAAGAGTTTTTGAAGAATCTATAAAGACCATCCTTGTCAAGTCCAAAAGACTAGCTTGGGGGAATCCGCGCTGAATAGTAAGCTTCATTCTTCTTTCATTTTTCCCTTTTTACCCTTCTTCCCATTGAGCATCTCGTTGCATATTTAGTCTTTGTGCGCACATTGAGGACAATGTGATGTTTAGCTTGGGGGAGGGATTGCATTTTCCAATTTTGCATTTTGGTTGTTTATATTTTTCAAATTTTTTAATAAGAGAAAAATTTAAAAAATTTAAAATTTTGAACATAATTAAATGCTTTTCATGCTTTGCTTGCTTGTTTATTATGCTATCATGTTACATTTCTCAAACTTAGAGCTTTCAAAAGATAATGCTTCAATATTCATTGAACTATGCATACATGGGGAAGTCTTGTACACAGTAGGCATGGAATGAATCTATAGATGAGTACGCTTGATCTTGACATTTGGCAAGTTACATATATTGTAAGGTAGAACCTCCTTAGGCTGGTACATCTATACCCAGTCTCATCTAGGTGTGTGTAGTTCTCCTTGTGATGTGTGTCATGTCAAAACGCATAAGTATGGTTCTCATTTCATTCCTATAAGCATTGGATTCATGATTCACTAAGATTTGAAGCCTTTTTCACTTTGAATTACCCCTCAAAATTAGCCCCTTCATACAAATGTTTCACAAAATAATAGCTACACATATAAAAAACTGCCTACCTTCTGAGCTAGTAGCTAGACTATGGTGTATGGGTACTCTTTTGAGATGATTTTGTTCTTTTATGTCGAAGTGAATTTGGGAGAACGAAAATGTTCAAGAAGTGATGTTATGTTCAGAGAAAAAAAAAAGAGAAGAAAAAAATGAAATAGAAAATGAAAAAATTGAAAAAAAAAAAATCGAAAAAAAAAAGAAAGAAAAAGAAATAAAAGAAGTTTTGAGTATCTCCTCAAAATGTCAATTCAATGTTTAGAAGGAGTTCACTCTTATGTTTCGTGTGTAATAAGCTAATCCGTTCCTTCTGGCTTCGTTATTTGTCTTTTGGGAATTAATCGAAAGTTTGGATTGAGTATTCATTTATCATTGGTCAGTTGCTAGCTCATTCTAACCTTCACATGACCATAACTGTTTATCCACCTTTCACCCATTTCCCAAAGCCTTCTTCATATTTTTTTCGGCTTCTTTTCTATGTGCATTGTGATCTTTGACTTGTGTTTTGAATTGTTTACCATATTAGACTGTGGACACATTTTCATAAGTCGTAGATAGATGAGTATCTCAAAAACATTTACACATAAATAAATCACCTTTTGCATACATGAGTGTTCAAGTGTGCCGTGAGAGTCCATTTGTCAAAAGATCATGCAAGAGCCGAAAATTCTGTAGTGAAATTCTTTGTGCTGCGCCGTTATGTAAATCTCAGCCATGTTTATGTATCATTCTTGCCCACGTTGTTTTTGGATTATGATTCATTATGTTTCCAAAGTTTTACGTTGAGATTTGTTTCTTGATGGTGTAGTAGCCAATGCTTGCAACCCTTGTCCTGGTATTGTTTGTTATGTTTGCTTGAGGACAAGCAAAGGTTTAGCTTGGGAGAGTTTGATAAGTGAATATTTGTATGATTTTAACCCCCATTTTAGCTCGGTTTTGTATGTCATTTGTGCTTTGTTAAGCCGTTTTATGAGCTAATATCGTCTTCTAGGCGAATTCCTATGTTCTAACCTGTTTTGTAGGGAAAGTGACGTTTCTACGCCCTTTTTCTATATTCCCGAGCATTTGCCTAGAACCCGACGATTTGAAGAAGCAAGTTTGACCAAGTCAAACGCATTTCAAGAAGGTTCACTGACTCAAAAGGGAGAAGAAGTAAAGACGGTTTCGCAGTTGTCAGAAGATCGATCAGTTAGGCGAAGAATTCATCATTTTACATCAAACCCTATCAACAAACCCGACTCAAGAGGTCAAGGGGGATAATGAAAGTCAAGTCATATGCAAGGGGAGATGAAACGAAAGTCAATGTTCTAGAATCACAACTTACCCGATCGGGTAAGTGGTGTACCCGATCGGGTATCTCTGCTGATCCGAGCTTTTGCTTCGACTTCCTCCTTTTTGTCCTATGTGATGAATGCATGACCCCTTCCCCACGAAACCCTACTGCTATATAAAGAGAGCCTCAGCCACCACAATGAGATGTACTTCACACAATTCTCTTCTACACTTCTCTTTACAAAAACCCTAGTTTAGGAGAAGAGAGACCTAGCCTCTCTTCTCACATTTTCTTCTTCCTTTGTCTTTAGTTTCTTAGTTTATTTCTGTCTTTTCTACATCAAAACCTTAGCCTAGATCAATAAGAATTTCATCTTTGTAATCTACTTTAAGTGGTTCAAGCGTTGTAATTCGTGGATCGACTATTCTATGCAAGGAATTTCTATTATTGTTGTCATTATCGTTGTTGATCGTCATCTAGGTACTCCTATCTTATCTTTTGTTTAATGTCTTTATGTTTTCTATTTTGATTGTTATTTTCCATCCATGTTATCTTAGATTCATTTTAGTATCGTTATAATCGTCATTTCATTTCATTAGATTGTCAATTTAGCGTCGTTATTATCGCCATATAAAGAGTCTTAAAATATTGTCGAAATCAAATAAACATGTCTATCCTAGTTTTTGTTATTAACATCATCTTAGATTTAAACATCATCATGAGTGAGTAGTCGTTTTTCTAGGGTGTAGGGTAGCCATGTTAGGTTGATTAAAAGATGATAAATGGATAAAAGAAATTGTGCTTTTAAAACATTGTGTCTATGCATGTTTGGACTATAACGATAGTTAACGATTCCTGATCAAAATCATTGACTAGAATGGAATTCTTTTCCAAGGTAGAAATACGTGAATTGAATAGACAAAGCATGACATGGTAGATTAAGACCTAGTAAATTGCCTAAAAGCCTGCTAGACCATCTGATCTATGATTGTAATGAACACATCATTCTTACGAACTCACAATGAATTATTTACATGTTCTAAATCCAATTTCATCAATATATTAATCTACATGTGTGAACCTACTTCCCTAGATTCTTTTCATCGTTGTTAATTCATCACTTGCTTCATTGTTTTCGTTTTGATTTGCTTTTATTTTGTTTTCATTTATGCTTTTCATTAGTTTAGAAATCAAAACCCCAAAACCCAGATACTCGTTAGATAAGACCCAATTGCAAGACATTTCACATTCTATAGGAAACACCATCTCCCTGAGGATCGACCCCTACTTCCCTAATTACATTAATTTGTTATTAGCCTAGTCTGGGTAATTATCTTTGCATCGGGCTTGCGACAGGTCCGATCACAACCGGAGTAGGTTGGGGAGTTGTTTTATTATTCGGGGTCTTTTGTTGTATGAGTTTATTTCAAATATGTTTAATAAGATAACGTTGGACGTAGGTCGCGGAGTAGTGACTGAACCAATTTAAAAAAATTAAACATCCTTGAGTTTTGTCTATTTCGTTTTTATATTTCCGCTGCACTCTGAATTCACTGTTGATTCCACTGTGACATTTGTTTGCTGAATCGTTGAATACTTCTAACTTTCTAGTTATAAGTATCAAGTTCTCCTTTCACCTAAGCTTTGTCTAAGTGGCCAAAGAGTTTAAAAAAAGTTTTTAACTAAGAGTATATTTTTAAATAGACACCTAATTTACTCATCCCCTTATTAGGTGTTTTCGACTAGTTTATTTTATATGATTGTACATGTTATTATCTTTGCCTTATTTCTCAAGTATTGTATAAGGTATAAGATCCTTAGTTTCCTCAAATATAGAGGGACACAAGACACCACACGAATATGGGACAGATGATCCAGTCCCCCCGTCATAAGTTCTCTGTAATCACAAATTATCATTTAAGACGGGTCAAATACATATCAAATCACCCCAATTATTTCCTAAAAAATACCATAATTTTATCTTTATTACCACCATGTGATAGTATTTGACCCGTCTTAAGTTTAAATGAGTAATTACCGTCTTAATCAAGACTTAGTGCTCCATAATAACCATCTCATGCACTAGGTACCTGGTGTTCCTCCAAAATAGAAAACACGGGAATCACAATTACAATAAAGCCCTCCAACGAATAACTCGGCATTGCAGGGTACTATACTCCAACGGCCTTTCAGTTACGGACTCTTGACTCTTTTAACTCAACTCATTCTTCATCTTCATCTTCCTCCTTAACATAAGTTATAAACCCTTAAACCTCAACAACAAATCAACAATGACGACCATGAAAGGATTGATCCAACTAGTAAACACATTACAACAAGTGTTTACCAACTTACGATACTTTGTCGATGACGACTACTTTCCTGTTTTTGCCGTTCTTCCCTCCATCGCTGTCGTCGGAGGCCAGGTTTCCATCTCTCCGCTTCTTCTTCTTCTTTTTATTGCCTTCATTTTACGATCAACTACATTTATTTATATAATGTACTCTGATCTCTGTTTAATGTATTTCTTCCGTTTCCGAAATACCTTTCACTATCTCAATTCTATACGAATTCTAGTTTAGAATACTCATATTTTTGCTCATTATTTACGCCTTTACGACAGATTCATACGAATATAGTATCACAAATTCTTAAGAGAGACGGTGTCTCATTAATTATTCTTTATTTATTGGTGTAGTCAGAGACGATCTCTTAGGAGACTTACTGATATAGTAGTATATAATGCCGAATTTTGATTTTCTTTTGTACTGATATGAATTCCACTAAAAGTCTAAAACCACAGAGCTCCGGGAAATCATCGGTGCTTGAGAGTATTGTTGGACGTGATTTCCTTCCTCGCGGACCAGGTTTTTTGTATACGCCATGTTTTTAGCTACGATTATTTATTTATTTTCATCAGATTATGATGTTCTTCTATTCATGCTGTGTGAATATTTTTGTTGAACTTTCGTCACTGTAAAACTGTACCGTCTAACGCTGCTTGGCTGAAAAATCAATGTATTATTGAGCAATGATTTGTTTGAAATAGGAACTTGTTATGAACCCGAAAAATAAGATGTTCTGAGCTTCTATTTAGGAATCATAATAGCTAATCGAAAAATTTGTGCAAGAAATGATGACTAGATGATAGGCTGTTTATGCCTTAGCGAGTATTTTAGCATTTAGACAATATTAATTTCTCCCTTTAGTTTGCAATTCATTAAGGTAAAACGATCTTGTGACTACACACGAGAATGTATCACCAATCTACATGATTCCACATTTCTACTTATTAATTTTACTTGGCAAATAACAACGTGATTTTAGATTCCGAGTAATTTCACAATCCTTTGTGCCTTTTCGGGAAGTATAAGTTCAATTGATCTAATTGGAGAAACATAACATCCTTTAAAGATCTAGACTACATCATCTCTTTTTAAGAACTATGGCACTGCCAATGAAGTAATCTGTGCATGTGTTACTAATTTTTTGAGCAGTCGTGAAAGTAATGTATTAGACCTTACTCTTTGAGATTGTAGCTTGTTTTTTAAATTAATGTTTTGCAAAGCGGCCGTGTAAATGATACATGTATTGTAACTAGAAGTCCTTTAGTATTGCAACTGTGCAAGACAGAGAAAGGAAAACAGGAGTATGCAGAGTTTCTTCACTTGCCAAAAGTGCGATTCACGGATTTTTGTATGTTCTTTTCCTTTTACCCTCTGGAAATAGACGCGTGTTTATGCTTTCTTTTATTACTCTCAGGATGATGACAGGAATGAGATGGGAATATCTCTAATTTTATCTGCTACTGAATAATTCTCGTGTGCAGCCCTGGTACGCAAGGAAATCCAAGATGAAACCGATAAGGTGACTGGCAGGTCAAAGTAAATATCAAAAGTCCCCATCCAATTAAGCATCTATTCACCCAATGGTATTTTTCTAAAATGAATGCTTTTCTGGGAAGGCTAACGAGATTGATCATATTATATGAAGATAATTCAGTCCTGAATGTTATGTTGTAGTTTTACTTAGGGACATATTGGTGTTATATACTTATATGGACTTGAATGTAAAATAGTTTCCCTTGTTGGCAAAATATCTTCCCTTTGAGATTCATTCTCACCACAATTCTATAACTTCCCAAAGTATATTTTGAGTGGCATTTCTAACTGACATCTTCTGATTGTGATTTGGCAGTTGTTAATCTGACATTGATTGATTTACCTGGCTTAACAAAAGTTGTTGAAGAGTTAAGAACGATTTACACCTAAGAGGGGGAGGGGGTGAATTAGGTGTACTTTTAAAAATTTCTACTTAACTTGGTTATTTGATAACACAAGTAAGAACAATTAAGTACGAGACTTGAGAAACTTAATTGAATTTAAGTTCACAAGAAGTACAGCAGGTCTAAGTCACAGTATGAAGGACTGTGACACAGACAAGGCAGCGAGATATGCAATACGTCACAGTATGGAAGACTGTGGCGCATACATAATAACGAGATGAGTAGTAAGTAAATAATACGCAACGGAATGTGAAAGTAAATGAACAAACAAGACGATGTTTTTAAATTGGTTCAGCTTCTACTCCGAAGCCTACGTCCAATGTTATTTTATTGCTTGTTTAGAAATTTACGCAAACTTACTAAACCCCTTACAATGAAAATAACTCGCCAACCAACCCCGGTTGCACTCAAACTTAAAGCTACTCCGCTTCAAGAGTTTTTTGTGTTCTATCTCATAGGTTTACAGAGTCTTGAATCTCAATCGTTCACTTAATGAACATGGAGATCACAATTAAGACTTAAACACGAGATCATGGAACAAACTTAGATGTCACAGTGCAGCGAACTGATACATGGAGAATTACAGCTCTTTTGAAAAATGATTGAAGACTTTAAACTTAAAACGATTTTGCAAATACTTGAAAACAAAGCTTTAAACTCAGAAATTATTTGCAAAGTTTCTTAATAAATGCTCTTGAAAGTCTTGGTTATGAATGGCAAAGTGTGAGGCTATTTATAGAGGAAGAGTGTGTAACTTAACACAACATCTATCTCTTTTATCCAATGGGTAATATGATAAAGAATCACTTTAAAATCTTCTTAGTACAATCATTTGTGAGGCTCAAGAGAGCTGCCATTTTTTCAGAAAAGAAGGAAGTGTGTTTCCATAATTGTTATGGGAACCATAAATTCCTTGTGACCATTGGTTAATAACCAAGTGACCATTGGTTAATAACCAAGTGAACTTGGTTATTAACCAAGTGTACTTAGCTTCTCAATTAAGCAAACTTTTCTCTTTCAAACTTGTAATTTGTTTCTTTGAAAATCAGAAATCATTTAGAAAGAGATAGTTGAGTATTTTGACAAATAAACCCATTCGAAAATTTCTCCTTTCGTTGTATCAGAAACACAGTGTCACAGTGACGTGCACTGTTGCATGGTTTTGCAGTCACTTGACAAACTAAGAATGTTACACTACTTCGTTTACAACATTCGACTTAGGCTATGACTTTCTTCATCTTTGATCATCCTTGCACCATCCTTGAGAAATAATTGAGAGCTTCAAATGCTATAAATCATAACTAAGAAGCAAACCATTAAATGACAATGAAACTTGGCGTCATCAACCAAGTGTGGTTCTAACAAATTCCCCCTTTGATGATGGCAAGTTTTAATAATGTGTGAAGTTCCCCCTTAGCCCATGATTAGTCGGTTTATAAGCATTTAACATAAGACATAATAAAACATGATCATGGTATGAAAGGGTCAATCAACATTAGCCTAATTAGAACATCTAATCATGAAGCAAAACATGTTACGGTGAACGTTAGTCTAAGAGTTAAAGGATCACACACTTACACAGTTATAATACTTCCCCCTCTTGACATCATCAAAAGAAGAACAAACACAATTGATGCACATAGTTGACATAGTTTAACAACAAACAAAGTATATGTTCCAAGGGCAAAAATAAGTATGGTTTGCATAAGAGTTTCAGAAACATCAAGCCAACATGGATTAAGGTAAAGAATATTGAGGCTATGAAGGGTTTTGGGGTTAAAAATAGCTGAAAGGATACCAGATGCAACACTCAGTTGTACTGTGACATATAGCTGAATTAGCTCGGTTATAAGTACATATGTCAAATTTTCTTGAGAAGATTCATCCAACTGTGAATAATGACAACATTTTTGAGCTACAACATCTTTGTAGGATTAACATTGTCTTCATGGATTTATTCATCATGCACAACCCCAACATTTGAATTATTTTCCTCAATCGAATCCATGACAACCTTAGAACCCGACTCAATCACTTTTTTTTTTTTTTTTTTACTCCATTTTCTTTTAAAGTCTTAACCTCCACTTCATTTTTCTTTTTTTCAATTTCGTTCCTTTTTTTTTTTTTTGCTCACAAACCCACTTTCTTTTCATTTTCTGGTTGTGATACAGTGGCCATGACTGTGGCAGTTGTGGAAGGAAATGCTACATTGGGTTTTCAGAATTTGGTATTTGAACAAATATGTTTCCCAATTTTTGAATGTGGCAGCGGTTTGAGAGGGTTAATCTTAATCTTGTGATAAGTGTGATGTGATATGAGTGTGTTGAGTGGCTTAATGCAAAATCACTTAAATGCAAGCATACTTATTCATATTTTTGGACCATATTTTTGCATGTAGTAAACTAATCTACAACTAAAATAATCATATTTTTGCGTTTAATATTGCTTGCATGCCATAAGTTCTTCTCTATCTGTGTTGGCTATTTAATGAAGATATCAATACTTTGCAGCAACTAGAGTCTGTAATCAGGGCACGTATCCCAGACGTTGCATCTCTAATTAGCAGAAGCATTGATGACATTGAATCTGAGTTAAATATCCTTGGTAGACCGATTCCCATTGATGGAGGGGTAATGAACTTCATTTGGATTCTCTACGTGTTTTGCCTCTTTTTTCTTGTCTCTATTTTGTACTCTGTAAAATGCTGTTTCATATAATGAAATGTTGCTTGTTGTAGGCACAGTTGTATACTATTCTAGAACTCTGTCGTGCATTTGAGCAGACATTTAAAGAGCATCTAGTGGGAGGGTAAGCATTTTGTATGGTCATCTGATACTATCCTTCTTTCATATTTCTCGCGAAATTTTGTCAGTAGACCAGCTATGTAATTTCCTTGAGCTCAAATAAAACCTTTTTTTTTCAGGCGACCAGGTGGTGATCGTATACACGTGGTATTTGAACATCAGCTTACAGCTGCTCTACGAAAGATCCCTATGGATCGCCACCTTTCGGTAAAGAATGTGAAAAGAGTTGTCTATGAAGCCGATGGTTACCAACCTCATCTTGTTGCACCTGAGCTAGGGTATAGACGGCTTATCGAAGGTGCTCTTACTTATTTTCGAGGTCCCGCTGAAGCTTCAGTTGATGCTGTAAGATTTTTTTTTTCTATTTTGGGTCTACTTTAGATAAGGATCAAGGACGTTTTCATTTAGCTATAAACGTTTTCTGAATTTCTCCGATGAAGCATCTATAATCTCCCTAGATGCATTTGCTTAATCACAAATTAATATTCTGTATCCCTTAATTTATATGCTTTTGTTTATTTTTACATGTTTTAGGTCCACATCATTCTAAAAGAACTTGTGAGGAAAACCATTGCAGGAACTCAGGTTTGATAGTTTTCTGCTGCTTATCTTGTACTTCCTCCACCCGTTTATATCGTCATGATAAACAATCTCAACTTTAGGTGCTCTGATTAATTGATAAATTTTACAGCCGCCATGTTAGTACATATATATGGAAAATGTTATTTTTAAAGTTGACATTGGTTGATCATCAAAGTTGAATGGTGACAGTATAAATGTGATGAAGTGATCATTGCAAGCTAACGTATATGAGGAAAGCTTTACACTTTAAGTTTCAATGTCAGGAGTTAAGACGCTTGCCAGCTCTTCAATCTGAGATAGCAGCAGCTGCATATGAGGCACTAGAGAAGTTCCGAGAGGAGAGCAAGAAAACAACTCTACGACTCGTGGACATGGAATCCTCATATATAAATGTTGATTTCTTCCGCAAATTTCCTCAGGAGGATCTGACAGGAGGAATCCCAGCTACGAGTCCTAGTGGCCGATTCTCAGAGGCTCACTTCCAAAGGATTGGTTCCACTGTTTCCTCTTATGTTGATATGGTATCTCACACTCTGAAGAACTCCATTCCTAAGGCTGTGGTGCACTGCCAGGTTAGGGAAGCAAAGCAGGGTTTACTTAATCACTTTTACACACAATTGGGAAGCAAAGAGGTAATCTAACCACCCATGACCAAATTCTTGAGCTCATCTTTGTCTTATTTCCACTTTGTCTTAATTTCGCTATGAATGTTAGTGGGTAAAGTCATTGAGTGGTGCTGATCATGATCTAGGTTCACAACCCGGTCAATATAAAAATTGTGCACGTGGGCAGCCCAAATATGACCAAAACCTATTATTATCTAGACACCCTACCCAACCTGAGCCTCTACCAGAGCTTTGCTGGTCCCAAAATGACCTGACATGAAATGAACGACCTGAGAATGACCCGGAGTGACCCAAGTCTAACCGATAACTTGTTAAAGACACGTTTGAGATAATTGCATCAAAACAATAAAAACAGGCATAGCCTTGATCTACAATGTCAAATCTGATTGAGTAGCCTGGGAGCCATTCCACAAATAAACCCAACGCGAATAGGCACACACCCAAAATGGCCCGATAACATCATACCTGAGACAAACTTGAATCTCTAAAACCCAAGTTGTGTTACATATCCAAAATGACCCGACTCCAGTCTTGACCCGGATGATCCGTTTGCCATTGTATTCCCTTTGCCCCCCACAAGAAACCTTTGTTTTGTTGGGCTGTAACATTTTGCAATCTTACACTTGCATTAGAAGAATGTTTTGATAATTTTATTTGATTGTTGCCATAGGTCAATCAGTTGACCGAATTGCTGGCTGAACATCCGGAGTTGATGGCAAAACGAGAGAAATGTTCAAAGAGGCTCGCGTTGTGCAGATCTGCTCGAGATGAGATTGAGTCAATCTTATGGACAAGCTAATATCATCTCCTAGTTGGTTTAGATTTTTTCGGAGTGCATATTGAGTGTTCGTGTTATTGTTAACTAGTGTTTGTTGGTTATGTCACACTGGATTACGATTTTACGTCTACATTTATGAATCTAATTTGGATTCGCTGATAGCTAACAAGCCATGAGGTTGGCTGACTCGTACTAAAGGCGAGGTTATATGATGAAATAAAAATACAAGCTCAACTGCTTATCTTTAAAATCCCAACTGCTCATATCATGTAACTATTCGGGTTTTGAAGAAAATAGCCGAAACTAACTCCTAAAGTATTGCTCTTGTATCATTAGATGCCTCTAGCCGATTCTGAGCAGCATAATCTCAGTATACCCAAACTGATTGAAATGCACATGGGAGTCGATGTATTTGTTTCAACAGTTAATTCAAATTCTCAAACACTCGGATTATAGAAGCCAAAGAATAAGAATCCGACATCAATAATTCAAGTTGTGAGACTTGATCAGGGTATCCATCTTATTTAACACAAAAAAGTATCTGCTACACAACATCAATTGCTTTCTACGTATTAAAATCTAAGTTTGAGAATTAATTGGTTTCATATTGTTTAAATGTTATACAAGTGACAAATCTTCCAAAACTTCCAAATCTGACGAATCATAGAACTCATGTGAGCATATCGCCGTATCATCTCAGCTACACCTTTGCTTTAATCCCACCTTGCCTTTCAAGCTCCTTCAAAGCATCCCATAGTTTCGGATCCGCATAGTTCTTTATTAGGAATGTTGGTTTCGCTTCCATCAAGAAGTCCTCGGGATTTCTGGTACTTAACCCAATAACTGGCATTCCGGCTGCCACTCCAGCTCTAATTCCAGAAGGGGAATCCTACACGATAAAAAAAATATCTTCAAGATAGATACTCCCTCCGTCCCTCCCATTTTTATTGCCCCCCTTTCTATTTTGGGAGGATTTAAGGAAAATTGGTGAATTACCAACTTTACACCTTAAATGATACAAGAGTTGAGGTCCTAATTTTATGGTGGTTGTGATGGTAGAAGACTGCAGTTATCTAGGGGCAATATTGGATAACTAAAGTTTTTCAAACAAAATTTAGAAAAGGGACAATAATTATGGGATAAAATTTGAAAGAAGAGGGGACATTAAAAGCGGGATGGAGGGAGTATTAGACAACACAAATGGTAGTTACTAAAGCCTCTTCCATAGAGGTATGTTGATAAAACTAATGTTTATGCACATATGTGCCTTTCATGAGCAGTTATGATTATCAGATAGATAGTGAAAGATTAACAAAGTTAGTTGACTAACCTCGAAGATGAAAGTATGCTCTTTTGATGCCCCAATTGCTTCCAGACCCTTCAAATAAGGTTCTGGGTGTGGCTTAGCATGTTCACACTCGCTTCCAATGATAATAGCCTGAAAGAACTCGGTGAGTCCGAGCATTGAAATCATGAGTTCGGCATTAGCTCTCGGAGCGTTTGTAACAGCCGCCCTTTTTAACCCATGATCTTTAACCCATTTCACTAACTTGTCGAGACCATCCACGGGATTAAGCTGCTCTTTGACCAATCTATGTTTTAGAAGGTTGCATAATATGGGTCAGCCATTGAATTTCAAGACATAAGAATGAAGAAGATATAGACTTACCGCCTGAAATAGGCTTCTTTATCATCTGTAAACTTCAAGCCTCTCTCGAAATCATCAGGGAAAAGTGCCCTAGCAATATCATCATTATGTTTTCCTGCTATGTTCTTAATGAAGAATTCCTCGTCGATTGGAACACCGCCATTGAAGCCTATCTGATAAGGGGAAGACGGTCTAATTTTTTATTTATTTTACTAAGCAGCTATAGGTGCATATTCCATGCATTCTCAGAATTTAGGCAAAATCAAGGAGAAAAGAAAAACGACATCACCCAAGTGCCTGAGAAATTCCCGCCAGTGGAGAGGCAAGTTGTCAACATTAACCGTTTGTTTAAAACATAAAGACTCCGTTTTTGTAAGACCCATAATCAAATTGGCTAATGATTTGCATCGACAGACTGCTACGTTATTTCATCATATTCCAAAAATCAAGTCTTTGGCTCCAGTGGAAATGGAGCCAATCATGAGAACATGAGTGGACATAAGTAGTACTCCCTCCCTCTGTCCGAGTCCTTTTTATTACCTTAATTTAAAAAAACATTTCACAAAGAATAGAAGAGGTAGATGAGATTTATGAGAGTAATAAAGAAGATGATCAAGTACAAAAGCGGGTGTACCTCTAGAAGCATTTCCCGGAAAGCATAATGATGGAGAGGATCTGAATCACACAGGGTACCATCTACATCAAACAAGATGGCTTCAAGTGGAGCAAGTTTAACCAGAGCAAGTTTGCTGCTGCATAAAACCGACAAAACCAACTTCAAAGTTGTAATAGTTTAGCCTAAAATCTCCACATATCTATAAGGACAGGCAATTGGACGAGGTTTGAACACTTGCCATCATAATGAAACCATTCAACTAGCTTAATGATCATAGCAGAACTGTTTTCACTAGATTGTGACGACTAAAGACTACAAGAAGGAAGATATATGAGCATATAGATCATCAAGACTGATAAATCAAGAGCCACCTCATATGCAGAGACGTCTTTTCTTAAATGTATTCATGGATACCAAGTTACATACTCTTGCAACAATTAACATACTAGATGTGCCAATGAATGGAAAAAAAATGGCTGATTATATTGAGACTGATGTAAGAGAAATCGGTTTTACTCAATTAGTAGAAAAAAGGAGGATCAAATGATACTAAAGTAAAGAGCTACCGCCCCTACAAAATTGTTACCCCCGTAGTTAACTGTGATAAAGCCTCAGCAGATATGCTCCACAGCCTTGACAAACTACATAACGACATTGTCATAAATTGTCCATCCTTATTCAGTGCGTGTTTTGTTACTCAGTGGATGGTGAAGAGTAAAGACATCATCAAGACCGATAAATCAAGAGACACCATATTTACAGAGAAGTCATTTTTTCAAATGTATTCATGTACACCAAGTTACAGACTTTCGCAACTGTTAACATATCAGAGCTGCCA
The DNA here is from genome assembly GCA_022085475.1 of Heliosperma pusillum. NCBI lineage: Eukaryota > Viridiplantae > Streptophyta > Magnoliopsida > Caryophyllales > Caryophyllaceae > Heliosperma > Heliosperma pusillum. The sequence continues at coordinate 81,781 of JAIUZE010006417.1, read as the reverse complement.
ATGAATTGCCAATATGACCCATATGTTCTATAACATTAAGCCATTCACACACACGCACGCTCGCGCGAGCACATACACACAGCAACGAGCATCATGATTTCCTACAGATTAACATTGAAAAAGAGACACACACTACAACAAGCATCATGATTTCACTACTGATAATTCAAACATCTATAAAACATTAAATATATACATGTATGTTACTATTATAGCTAATATACATGAACCCTTAATGTTATCCACCAAAAACATTTCATGTATTAAAAAAATACTGAAGTAATACCAAATTACAAGATACAATAGACATCACATCCATAAGACAATAACTATAGTCTATATATAGTTGATGCCCCTTATGCAGTTAAATTTTAAAAAACCAACTAAATGAGAAATCAGCGATAATTAAACAAACCCAGATCAAGATATCAACCAAAGATGCATTAAATCAAACAGAAAATTAAAGAGGAAGAAAATATACCAATCAGATGAAGAAGTATCAACAGATGACGTTGTCATGGTAATTATACACAACAGCAAAAAAAAAATACTGAATTCTTGATCCGAAAAGCTAAATTATGGGAGATGGAATTTGTGGAATGAAGAAAATGTATTCCAAAATGGAAAAATTTGGCGTTTGATCGTGGCTTGTTGCCTGTTGCCTGTTGCCTGTTGGGTATATTCTCAAGACATCAAATGATTTGTTCTCTTCTCATTTGATGCCAAAATAACCAAAGGTTTTAAGCCAAGTGCCCCCGGGCTGACAAAGTATCGCGGAGTTTGGGTCGGGTCAGCACAATTCGGGTTAATTTGGGTCGGGTCAATCCATTTCGGAGTTCGGCTATGTTTTGATATTTTAGTCAAGTCGTTTTCGAGTCAAGCGGGTTGAGTTAATTCGTTCGGGTAATTTTCAGGTCAATTGTATAAGAAACGAAAAAGTACTTGTTATTACCTATTTGGTTTGGTTTCGATCATTTATTCTTTATTTTAATGCACACAATATAAAGTGTACTTTTAAATCAGTCATTTCAAATCTTTTTATTTAATTTAAGTTATGTTTTGAAGAGTCATTTTCGGGTCTGGTGGTTTTGGATCAGGTCAATTATATGCTATATTAACAAAAGTCCGGGTCAAATCGGGTCGAGTTGGGTCTCGGGTTTATGTCACATTCGGGGGTTGTAGTTAAGGTTAATTTTGGGTCTCAGGTCAACCTTTTCAAGTCGGGTTAATTTTACCAGGTATATAAGATCTCATCCTTGAGATTTTGGGGTTCCTATGCGAGATTTTATAGCGCACCTAATCTCTCATAAAGTTAAAACATGTCAAATATGTAAAATAACACAAAATGAAATGCATAGGAATAACAAGATAATTATTTTATCTATACAAGTGGATGATTATTTGACCCGTCTTAAATTTAAAATGGACACTTACGTTTTAAATGAGAATTTGTGTTTATAAGAGACCCTAAGTTAGTATTGGTCTAGAATAGACGTAGCAAACGGCTCAGTCGGTCGGGTTCATTTTCGGGTTAGTTAGGGTCGGGTTGGGTCCTTTCGAGTTTCGGGAATGTTGGTCGGGTCATTTCCGGATTAATTAAGGAGGTCGGGTTATATTGGGTTGGGCCATTTTCGGGTCGGGTGATTTTCGGATAGGGTCATTTTCGGATAAGTGATTAGGCTGAGTCATTTTGAGTCAATCATTTCTTTTTATTATTTATTTCCTTTCGTTCATTTAATTTACTTCAATTGAATTCTTTAATACTCCTTCTGTCCCGGTCAATTGTTGTCATTTTTCTTTTTAGGGTATCTTAGTGAATTGTTATCATTTTTATATTATGAATGTTTTTTATGAGTAATTTGACCACCTAATGGGATTATTGTCCATTTCTCATCCACTAAATGGAAAAACAAATGGTATCCCACTCTTTACTTGGTCTTTGTGCCAAAATAAAAGGACTACAATTCATCGGGACAGATGGAGTATATGAGTATATAGTATTCTGAGATATTTTATTTATCATTTTTGAATTGACTATTAAGATCATAATCAAATGCCAGGTGTCTTGGTAGGAAGTTTTGGTCGAATAGATTAACTTTGAACGTTGTTCTTTGATTGATCGATTATATATTAACCTGGCGATTTTTACATTAATCTTCTCCTCTCATCCTCCTATTCCTTTTTCATAACATAAAATAGTAATTTCCTCCAACTTTTTATAAAACCCATTTTTCTAGATCTAATCTTAAGACGGACACAACTTCTTCATTTCTTAACCAAATTCAATTCCGTTTAATGTTTCGGAATTCTCTCACCATCCTCTTTCTTTCTAACTAATAAAAGATCGAAACTTTTGACTTTGTTTTAAGACCCTCTTTTTCAGATTTTGTTTTTGGGCTTCTAATTATGTCTTGTGTCAGGAAAAGTGGACTTGGAAGGTTTTGGGTCAAAGAATTCATGTAGGTTGATGGTTAGCTTGGGAATCGAAGATTTGAAGTGCTAATCGAGGTAACGTAGACGGGTTACTCGATATCACATCTTTATGTGTTTTAAATAATCTCTCTTATACTAAAAGAATAGGTTTATCCAAAACATTTCCCTCCAAAATGCAAACAGTAAATAAGAAAATAAAATAAAGAGTTGTCCCACTAAGATATAATGTAGTGTGTTCATTAAATTAAAACTATAGTCTATTAATTAAAATAATCTAAATAGTAACCTTTTCATTAAACTATAAACTATATTCCGTATAAAATAAAAGTATAAATTGTTATTACTTGCTTTATAACTAAAAAAATAGTTATACTAATTTCTGAAATTTATAAAATAATACAATTTGAGTCATGGTAAAAAAAAAAACCGTTTTCATTAAAATATCAAAACGATATCATTAGTAAAAAAACCGTTTTGTATTTCAATTATTTTTCTCAAATTAAAATGTAATTAAGGATAATAAATCTAAAAACTTTAATTTTTTCATTTAAAAATTTATTTATAAGTGTAATACACTGGAAAGTAACCTTTATATATACTGTGCATTGCACGGGGTCTATACTAGTGAATTAGTAACCAAATAGGAACGGTTCTGACAATCTCTTGTTGTTGGATGTTTTATGGGAGATTTATGATGGATAAATTATCTATTGTCTTGAACTAGATGTTTATAACTATGTTTATATGTTTATATGTCTCCCTTGTGCTTGTCTTAAATGGAAGATGCTCCTAAGTTGGAGTTTCGGTTGTTTGAGATGGAACCGAGTCGGGAAACAATTCCTGGGAAAAGTTTGTTGTGAAATTTATGTTGGTTGCCTTACCCATTTGTATTTTACCGCTTGGAATGAGATTGGGAATGAATTAAACCAACTTTGCATCGTCCCCAACCCCGTCCCCAAGCTCGTCTGATCCCCCTCGTCTTGAACCCATCCCGACCGGGACGGCCTTGTGCCAGACAAGGACACACTCCAGGACCAAAAATTTCCCCTTCCCTAGCCTTGTACCGGCCGGGACCAACCTGTGCCGACCGGGACAACTCTGCACCGGCCGGGACGGCGACCGGGACGACCATCAGTACCTCAAATGATGCTAAAAAGTTGACAGATGGGTCGGCGTCGGAAAAATATGTGGTTTAGGCTTTTGAATCGCCTTAATCAGAGTCTGTATGAGCAAATGACGTTCGTCTTACTATTTTGAGTTTATAAATGATTTTAATATATGAAAATGAATCGTTTATATTATATTGCTCGTTTATTTTGACTAAGCTATTATATAGCTTCTTCCACATGTTTATGTACGGATATATTACCGTCACATGTTTAACTAGCGTCCTCCTTGGATGAGTCAGCTATGTTTAATATGTTTATCTTTGAATTGTATTTCTATGTCATAATCACATGCCATAGATAATTGAGTCTTGTATGCGTTGAATAATAGGTTGAGTCTTAAATATTGGATGCTTTAGACTCTCATTTTCCGGCTAGAGTTCATACTCGTTAGACTGGAATGTTGGAGCAAAGAGGTGTAACCATGATGCTTGTATGCATTTGTTTAGTGGGTATATGACGACGTTGTGAGGAGGCGAACGCAATGCGTTGGTCTACCGGGCCGTCAAATGTTGTATCCTTGTGAGGTGGTGTCATTGCATGTAGCGTACTTTCTTTTCTTTGATTCTTGTGCTCTTTCCGCCTCTTTCGTGTAGTTCAACCGAATTTGGTGTACTCGACGTCCTTTGTGTTGATCGAGTCTTGGATGCGAAATGTTTATCGCATGTCGAATCGGAACATGTTCATTCCGAGCGTTTGGCAAGGTTTAGACTAGGACCGTATTATTATCGTCGTCCTACCGGAAGGAAATGAGTCTTGCATGTACGAAATGTTTATCGTATATGGTTCAGGGAAATGTTTATCTCATAGACATGTTTGATCATACTTGCTATGTACATGATGCTAGTGCGTGTCATTTACCGTGAGAGCGTGTATTCTTATGTTTGATCATATGATGGATTTTGTGCTTGATTGATTGGATGCCTATGATTGGTTTGTATGTCGAGTCCCTAACCTTCTGAAGCATATGTCGCTAATGGTGAGATTGAAGCCCTTAGTGTACATGTAATTGCCATGGGGAGTCTTTCCCGAGTCGATGTTGCATGATGATGATACGATGGATGTTTCGCATGCTTATGCAATGTTAATATGAAATGCTTTACTTATAATCGGCATGATATGTATGTATGCATGATGATACATGTTTATATACTTGCTTATTATGTGCGTTTTGATGTGTTATAGCTGGGAGAACCCCGAGATACTCTCCACTGACTGTGGCATTCATTTTTAATGAATGAAAAAGTTGCAGGTTGGTGTTTCATGGGGTATTGACGAGTGAGCTAGGGAGCATTGTGCTTACAACGATTGATCTTCACAATATAGTTTTATAGTAGTTATTATTATTCCATTTGTGTGTTTATCGAGGTATCGAGATCCCTTGCATTTATTTAAGTACCATTTGTATAAACGATTTGTTAAACTAAGTTTTTTTTATTATAATATAGTGACATTCGCGATTTTGCTTTTAAAGTTTTAAAAATATCGTATTTCCGCTGCAAATCTCTGTGTTTAATTTACTGCAAAATCACGTGTGTCACAGTTGGTATCAGAGGTATAACGCTCCCAACGCACATTCGTGCACCCCAACCTTAATTAACTTGACCAATAAATAATGAATGAGAGATGGGTAGAATTAAGAACCGCCTCATTTGATCCATTGGTGATGGGTCCACCATTTCCCTTTGGAATGACCCTTGGTCCGACTTAGGGCCTCTGAGAAGTGTGATCTATGGACTGCTGAGCTCCCACTCCGTGGGATCAAATTTATGGTCCATTATTTCCAATGGCCGCCATTGGTCTCTCTAGTCCCTTGATTTCGTCCTCCCAAATAACATTATCAATATTATTCTCTCTACTCCACTCCCTTCCTCCACTAGACCCGACATCCTCACTACATCCCTTGCCCCTAAAGATAAATTCTCTCTTGGTTTCGCTTACGCCTCTATTGTCACTCACTACCCTCGTCCCCCCTCTGCCACTGTTGATTTGCTTTGGTTATGCGACCTAGACACCCAACCAAAAACTAAATTCTTCCTTCGGATAGCTTGGTGGGATAAGCTACTACATAACTCATGCCTCAATAAGAGGTTCATTCTCCCGTCACCTTGTTGCACTCTATGTGCAAATCCCTCACTTACTGAATTCTCCCCCCACATCCTCCGTGATTGCAGCCGGGCTTCTGAGATCTGGTCTTGGTTTTCGATATAATCATCTTTCTTCTCCCTTGACATACAACCTTGGCTTTATAGTTGTAGCACTACCTCTGACCCTTATTGTAATACGCTCTTCTCCTTTATCGTCTGTCGCCTTTTGACTAGACGGTGCGCCCTTATCCTCTCCTCTGACCCCCTCATACTCTCCCCGGGTCGAAACTGTTTAGTTGCCTCCTCCCAGGCCTCGTCCTGGGCGTTCGCCACCCGTCGTTTCACCACTACTGACCCAAACCCATCTCCCCCCTTTTATGCCTTTTGCTCTCCTTGCAGTTGGGCCCCCTCGCCGCTTGAATGGTTTAAAATCAATGTCGATGCAGCCTTCTCTACCTCCTCTTCTGTTGCTAGTCTAGGGTATGTTGTCAGGGATAGTATGGGATTGTGGGTATGAGGGAGGTGCTCTAGGGTAAAAGCTCCTAACCCCTTTTTCTGTGAGGTGCTCGCCATTAGGGATGGTTTGCGGTTTGCGTCTCTGTTTATCGGTAAATTCGTTGTAGCCTATGATTGCCTAAGTGCGGTTAATACTCTTATGCGAGTCGAGCGTCCCTCAGGGCCTTTTTCTAACATCATACTTGAGTGCAGGGAACATCTACATGCCTCACCTCATTTGAAAATCACCTTTGAGAAGCGCTTGGCTAATCAAGTTGCGGATGCCATTACGAAATTTTCTGTCCACGATTCGAGCTCTTGAACCGGATGCTATTCATGGGATTTTGATCCATCCTTTGTAGTTAACTATTGTATGAATGATCTAGTTTCGGCTTGTACGCCTTTATCTCCTTAACCCCCCCCCCCCTCCCGATTGTAACTTGAACTACTTTATTTATATATCAAGTACTTTTCTTTCAAAAAATATACTTACTCTGAATTAAAAAAAACTATAAATTGGTTTTATTATCGCCGTGACCTGAAAAAATAATTAAAATAATCTTAAATAATTTTTTTTTTAATTTAAATCAATAGTTTCAAGTTAAAAAAAATATATATTTGCATTAGTTTTGAGTTACAAAAATATTTGTATTGCTATATACATTTAATTATCTTTATTACACTGAAAATCATTTTTTTCTTAATCTAAAATATAATGAGGTGAAATAGAAAAATTAACTAAGTGATAATTTAAAATCGATAAGTAACACACTTACAACTAAAAAATTTATATGACGTGCATAGATTATGCGGAATCTAAATTTGATTTTAATTAACAAATTAACACTCCGCGCTAATATGTAACTAAACGTACCGTATATCGTAATGTAAATATTTTGTAAACTAGTATAGATCCGCGTAATGCATGCACATACAATCTACATAGATTTTAAATTTTAAATTGACACCTCGTTAATTTTTAATATTTCACCCATTGTAATTTGATATGAAAAAAAATGAAATGAACAAATAATCAGTGAGAATTGAGTAAAATTATAAAATGTGTATTTTAATGAAAATATTTTATTTATTATAAAACTAATGATTTCATTTTATAATTTTTCTTCAATTATATATTTTTGATGATTTTTCTTACCACGAAGCTAATAGTATTATTTGTAAGTATGTGTCAAATCATTTTCTGAAGTAATAATTATTGCATTAACTAAAAATTTAGAAATTTATAATTTATAATCTTATACCAATTATTTTGTTTTCTTTTAATTACAAGATCCTAATTTTGAGATTAATGAAAGACTATAGTTTAATCATAAATTTATATTTTATTGAAAAAATAATATTATAATAAAATAAAGATTCACTTGTTTCGTTATTTATATGTGCATCTTGAAGGAACAACATTTGAGAATGGTTATTCTCTTAGTATATAAAGGTTTTATTTTGAGATTAATGAAAATACTATATTTTAATCATAATATTTTATTTTAATGAAAAAAATGATATTAATTATAATGAAAGGAGCTCGCGTATTTTCTATTGGAAATATATGTTTTATTGAGAAATTGCATAATAATAATGAGATACAAGATGTCTATTTATACTAATGCAAGAGTTCTAGTTTCCTAATCTAGTTAATGATATACAATATTATAATAATAATAGTTTTCCTAAATAATATAAAAAAACATAATTAGGAAGTGTAATATCTAAGAAAGTCTAGCAAAGCTAGGTAATATCAGATGTATCTCATTATTATTATGCAATTTCTCAATAAAACCTATCTTTCCAATATTTTCTTATATATGAAAGGACCGTACCGAACTGGACTGTTTGAAGTTGCGAACATGATAACGACTTATCTCAAGCCCGGAGAACGAACCGGTTTAGAGGGTACCCGGACCAGATGCCTTAATATTCAGTTTTTTCAGGTTTGGACCAGACCGATTCTACTTTTAAAGGAAAAATTAAAAAAAATTATTATCGTATTAGATACTCATATATGTTCCCTAATATAAGACATCTTGAGAAAATCAATTTTATAAGACAATTTACAGTATTCCATGTATTTAATGTTATTCAAACACTAATAATTAGAAAAAAAGAGGTCAGTCAAGTCCTTCCTTTTTAGGTAACGAGGGAACAACCCGGAGCCGTTACCTTTGGTGCGCACTAAGTAAACCCTCGATTATTCGCAATAGCCTGCAAGGTTGCAACCCATGTATACCAGGTAGGGGTGTCACCGGTCCAAACCCGGACCTTTGGACCGGACCGAACCGAACCGGACTAGATGAAATCGCTGACCGTATGACCACCTATCTCAAGACCGGAGACCTGACTAGTTTAGAAGGTACCCGATCCAGAACCCTTAATGTCCGGTTTTTTCCGGGTTTGGACCGAACCGTTTCTACTTTTAAAAATTTTTAAGTGTGAACCATACCGGAGAACGGTCACCATATTTTTTGGGACCCGAAGACCGGACCGATATGTATCCCGCCCGGACCGGACCGGACCGGACCTGACCAGCCGGTCAAGGTCGGTACGATTTGCCAGTCTGAGTCTTTATTTAAATACCCCTAATACCAAGTAAGCCCCCCGAGGATGACATGCTCGTAGTCTATTAGTCATAGTTCCAAGTCATAAATATTTCACAAGATTTTTCTTGGGGAAGCTTTAACCTATGACCCTTAAGAATTTCACCCCAAGTTTTAACCACCAGATCATAGCCTTGTGGAAAAAGTTTGGTTTTTAACTTTTCAAAAAGCATTGATAACACCTAACAAATAATACATCACTATCTAGTTTTATGCACGTAAAATAAATGCACGAGTTTACTATCTAAAAATTGAAAAGAAAAATATATTAATAACGTTCTAGTCTTATCGATTTGATATTATATGTGATTTATATCTTATAGAGTAATTAGGTAAAATACATTTAAAAGCTTATTATTCAATTAAATCCTTATAAATAACTTTATAAGTTATGATCTTATCAGTTTTAAAGTATATATATTTACACCTTTTTTTTTTATATTAAACATAATTTGTACCAAAAACAAATAATTTGATCATTTAATAGAACAAAATAATTTAGTAAGTACAATTTCAAACTTTTCAGAGAATTTGTCTTTATCTCATACTCTCTAGTCTCTCCCTCCTTAATATTTGTTTCCGTCACATGATTTTGGAATGTCAAATATATAACACCCCAAAATGATTACTGAAATATTTTATACGAAAAATATTTACGATTTTGTGCAAATTCAAAAATATTGATATGTAGTTAATTATGTTTCATTATATTGATAAAAAATCATCATTAATTATTAGTTTCACTTGTAATTCCACCAAAAAATGAAGAATTTCCTTCAAAAAAATTAAGAATTGTGATTATTAATTTCAGTAGTATAGTTGTATTTATATTTATATAAAGGTATAAACGACTTATATTAGGTGAACGAATGTGTATTACTCCCTCCGTTTTTTATTGATCTTCCCATTTGGTGAATATATGTGAGGAGTATTTTAATAAAATGGGAAGATTAATAAAATATAGAGGGAGTAATAATTAACAAATTCTCATTTAAGACTGAGCGACTTGTTTTAAGTTTAAAATGGGTCAAGCCCCCTTCACAAATAGCAAGTGGAGGGCAAATGGAGTCTTCAACTTGTTCTTTATAAGAGAGGCTTAACCCGTCTTAAGCTTATGACTACTAGCCCCGTCTTAAAATGAGAGTTGCTATTAATAATTAACTTGAAAGGGTACCAAATAAACTACCAATTATGGAACAGTTGGTCTTACTTCAGACGGAGTATTTTGGTCTGAAACAATAAGACGAGATTTTGTAACCACTTTACAGTTAGATGTAACCACTATTGAAAACAACTTGATATAAGCCGTGGTTACATTTTATCAAAAAGTGGCAACATAATCCCGTCTTATTTTTCAGATGGAAATGACCCGTCTGAAATAAAAATTTGCGATTATGGAAAGGTGTGAATGATTGATTAAAAAGTCGCTTGAAATTCTGAATGGTCAACCAGTATAACGACTTTTTTTACAACGTGTCAAGATTAGTATTTTAATCCTTTACCGGCCAAATCGGCACATGTTAATTTATGCAAGTGGATGCCATGCATAATTCAGGGTTACACACTGAAGTATTTTTTATATAAAGGTCGACATATAATGCTTGATTTTGATTAACCAACAAAATTAAGGCCTCATTATTCAACTACCCACTAAACTATTCCTCCACATTTCTCCCCAGGTATGCTTCATATTCAACATCCAAATTTCTTCTTCCTACTTACTCTTTCATAATCTACTATTATTAATTAATCCATTATTTCAATGTTGTATTAGTATCTTTTGAGCTTATACTCCATATTATTGGTACTTTGAGCTTGGAGGTATTAAAATTTTATCAATCTCATCATTTTTTTTTTGGTTTTAAATCAATCTCCACATTATGATAATATCAAAGTTTTCAATTAAATTATTAGATTTTCATTTTGAACAATTTCTCTCTTTAGAAATTTAAATTTAACCTAAGTCAGATAAAGAATGGATCTGAATCTTATATTTAGTACTGAGTAGTTCAACAAATTCGTACTCCCTGCATCTCGGTCGCTTGTTTACCTTTATAGTTTATGAGAGCATCTTAATAAAAAGGGGAACAAATAACTGGAATAAACAGAATACAAATTTAATTAACACGGGTTAATAAGTGCAGCTACAAACACCGGATATGAGCTCCCTAATAAAAGTTTTTAGCTCCGATTCCACTTTCAACATAAAAAAAAAATTGTTTTACGATCCTCTAGACCATTCCATCTTTAACAATTTTTTGTTTTGTTTTGTTTTACCCTCCTCTAGACCTCGAATAATAAATAATCAAATATGGGGTAACAAATACCCACATGGCTAGATTTACCTTGTACTGTACAACCTGTGAATATATTGGTAGAAGTATTTTGAGTTTTGAATAAACTAATTTATTTATTTACAGGAATTTTAATCTGCAGCTTTGGAAACAACCATTTAGCAAATCCATGGACTTGTCTTCTGGAGAATGGTTAACTGACTTGGTAATAACCTTGCTAATTATTACTGTAGTAACCTAAATAAACAATCCCTAAACACCATTAAATATCCTCTTATGCTTATAAAATATTCAATAATATGGTCAACTAATGAGTAATTAAGTGTATAATTAAATTTTCAGGGAAACGAAGATGCAGCTGATATAATCCGGCATTGTCATATGATGCTGAACTCTAATGAAAACTTGGATGAATTTGGCAACTTATTATTATCACAACAACCCACAGATATGATCTTCAATGAATCAAATGATATTGAGCTAATTACATCATTAAAACAAGGTGTTGTTAAAGAGATGAAGAATGAAAATGATATTAATTGGAGTTCTTACACTTCTTCTAACAATTCTTGTGAAAGAATCATATCATTTGGAAGTTCGGAAATTGATAGTAATAGTAAGATTATAAAGGGTGAGGATGATTTGGGTCATTTTGAAAGTGGTATTACAAGCACTAATGCCCTAATTAATAAGAGTAGTAATAGTAATAATACCCATCATAAATGGAACAAAAATAGTAAAGTTGGATCAACTTCCTTGTGTTCTCAAGAACATGTCCTAGCTGAGAGGAAGAGAAGAGAGAAGATGACGGAGAGATTTGTTGCTCTTTCTGCCCTAATTCCGGGATTGAAGAAGGTACTTTCCTATAATCGTATTTGTATTTTCCATTGTCACTAAGGTAAGGAGAGACACTATAGCTGTTCGTATAGGTGGACTTCGAATCTAGATTATGAATAGTGAACCGTAATAATTTTACCAGTTAAGTTAATTTGCATCTTCATGTGTTTTTTTTTTAATGGAGGAACATAGATTGAACTTAAAAAACCGGGTTTGAGAACATCATGGGGACGGGTCGGGGGAGAGGCGTAGTAGCCCCAATAAAATCATGAGTACAATGTTCAATTACAAAGAAAGGCGCATGATCCCACATAAAAAAAACCATTACAAATACTAGTATCCTTGATAGAGAACTTGGCAAGTGCATCCGCTACTCTATTAGCGGACGTCTTCTCAAAGATAATCTTCGGCAATTGGTCCCTACACTCAAGAATGATGTTAGCATAAGGACCGTACGAGGGGTCTCATCTCCTCAACAAAGCGTTCACAACAAGCAAACAATCTAAACCAATCAACAAATTAAACTTAATGTGGACTGATTTGCAAAGCGCAATTCCCTAATGGTCGCATCTCAAAGACATGCGGGTTTGGAGCAAACAAACGAGTGGACCACCCTCGAACCCAAGAACCAACGTGATTTCTAACAACACACCAACACTAGAAAAGGAAGAGGAAATAGAAAAAGCCGCATTGACATTGACCTTAAGCTAATTAGGCGGGAGAGGGGCCAGCTACAAGAGTAGCACAAGTAGTACAAGGCGGGCGGATGATAAACAAGCGTAGTTGGGGGATGAGAAGCACGATGTTTGGCCGACACCAAAGAAGAGGCTTGGGAAAAAGAGGCATCACATAACCAAGAAATGGTTGCAGAAGGAGAAGATAAACAAAAAGGAGATCGAAGAGAGTGGTCCATCATGAATCGCTGGAGGTGCAATTAATGTGGAGCCAAGGGAAAAAAGTATGGATTAACATTGAGCTGGGACCTTATAGAAGAGGCAAAATTTACAATCACAGAGATTGTGAAGGGTGGATAGGTAAAGACGGGCTAATGCAGAAGATGCAACTCGGGGAAGGGAGGATGAATTTATTAAAGAGGTTTAGGTTGTGTGGGAGCTTGTCCCACCACGTCAACCAAAGAAAAAGTTTGATGCATGGTTGTGTAGGTACATTCCACAGCTAAATCAAATCAACCGAGAAAAAGAGGGACGATGGGTAAGGTCAAACAAGGAGGAGTCTCATGAGTCAAGAGAGAATTTACATGTAGGGACATGAGAGGAAGTAAAAATGGCAGGGGGCGTTTGGTTCGAGAAAGGAAAATGGAATAAAAGTAAGAAAGGGAAAAAGGGGGAAAGGAATGAGATTGCCACAAATTTAAATGCATGTTTAGTAAAAAATAAGAAAAGGAATCACGATAACCAACTTTTTACCATCACCCTCAACAAACACCAATTTCTACCAGACTACCAATACTTCTATATATCATCCACCGATGACCAAAAAATGGCATATGTGCCAGCAACAATCCCTCATCGCCGGCGATAGCATCCAATTATCATCCTTTTCTCGCCGTCCTCCTCTTATCTATGGGAAACTCCTCACCATTATAACCACCAAAACAAAATCCATAAAACCCTTCCTAGACACCAGAATCTCCTCTCCGACTCCCCAAAACAACAAATATGGAGTTTTCGAGGGTGGGGGATGAAATTTCCGATGTTGGAGAAGGTTATTAAGGGTTTTTGTGGTGATTGTTATAGTAGTGGCGAGATTTTTCCGGCGCCAAAGAAGGAGATCGTCGATGCCAAGGGAGGAGGTAGCCGGCACCGGATGGTGTTTACGACCGTGCGCTAGCCATTGGGCAGTGATAACGGATGCCACTGGTTAAAGGCAGATGGTTGGGGTGGGGCGGGGGGTGTTTAAAGACAAGGTGATGGCCTAACGACGTTTGTCAGCCTTCACATGGTGGTAGTGGTTGGCATGGGCTTGGTTGTAGTGGCCATGAGTGGTAGATTGGTGGGCGTTGAGTAAATAAAGAGATGGGAAAATGGAGGGAGGGGGGGGGGGGGTATTAACCAAACACTAACATAAAGAGATGGGCTTGGTTGTAGTGGCCAAAGAAATGATTGTTTTTGTCAAACAAACACTAACAAAGGGTATTAACCATTTTGTTTCCCTTTCCTGAATATCCTCAACCAAACGCCACCTCAGAAATAGATGGCAAAGGAAAAGGAATGGCGAGGTTTAATATCTAAGATGTAGTATAGGAGAATGAAATTAAGAGTGTCGAGGGACCACTCTCCATAGGAGATAATGGAGTTAAGTTTAGCCCCATCAGAAAGTAAGTTCAACGGAACATACATGGATGACATTTCTAAGGGGTCTGATAGGCTATCGCACACATAATCAAAGATAAATACCCTAGATACAAATGAATGTAGTAATAGGGGTCGAACAAAAGGAGACGGGAGTTGCTAGCAAGTTGTTATGGAGTGAATTCTATCAAAGTCGGTTATCAATTGGTTTGGTTGGGTTTATGAAACAACAATAATAATAAATGAAGAGTCTAGGGAGTTCGGGTCACACATGCAAATTATGTAAATGCTCAAGTCAAACTAGGAAATTGATAATAACGATCAAACTGTTATGATAATAATAATAATCCACTAAATACCTTCAGTAATTTTCTTTGCTAAACCATTGGATTGACATTCTCATTGTAGACTTTGCCTACATTATTTTTCAATCGTTATGATACTTCTGGACCATAAACTCATTTCAAGTGTTTAGCAAGAATGTCATTCATATCTCAATTCACATATGCTCAAACTTCAGGTTGAGACATCAAATAAACTCTAAAGGAGTTTTGATGATCCATTTTGGAACTGATCACGATATCTTTCAATCGTATTGTAGAGGTGTATATATTTCGTCACGAGTTCTAAAAACTCAATTGATCAACCATTTACAAATGATGATCATTCATAAGAGGCTCCTTCAGGGAGATATCCTCGCAGGAGTAAAATATACTTCTCCTTTTAAACATTTATCAAAGTAGAACAATATAATTAATCATGTGCATGCAAATGATATGTAACTAATTCTAAACAACATAGTCTAACAATAATGCAATAATAATAATGTATATATTAAAACTAAGATGCAATGTTGAACTTACTCTCTATATGCACATGATAATGACTCAAAATGCAAACTGTACAGTTTCTTTTACAATATTCATAATTTCAATTAACTTGAGGTTAATAGATGGACTTCAGGTCCATGAGCTCATTTATAATCAAAGATTATACGTCGACAATCAAAATTAGGACTTACATATAATATCCCCACTTTCTAGTCCATCATTAAACTCCGCGCGCAAATGCATATCGGTTCCAAAACCATATCGATATAATTTCAACATCTCTTAGGATATTTTCAGTACTGATAAGTGATATCTGAATATATATGGTACCATTTGTTCTCTATATCGGCCATCTATTATCATTCAGATATTTATGTCACTTCAGGGACATACAAATTTCTTTACTCCATAGAAGTACCAACTGCCCATTCTTGCCATTTTCTTACTACTTGAAATATGTGAACCTATATGACTTCCACACTACATTCCATGTGTGGGTATTGTTCAATTTGACAAGAATTTCAATTTTCATTACATATAATATCTATGACTAAGTTATAGCACGCTATACCACAAATAGGGCTAATCTGTCTATAATTAAATCATAGATCCCAATGTAATATCACATTTAGACAAGGTGATCAAACTGGTATCGTAATACATCTTCATAACTAAATGAATGCCATCATTTTTAATTTTATTAACCTCTATTTGATGTATTTCATATTGAAAACAAACCGCTGAACTTCAGGTCCAGTTGGGGATATCATACTTGTTTGTTTTTACCAGCTTCTCCTTATCATTCTCCCCCTAAGGTTGTAAAAACTATCACCAAATGTATAGTCTAAATATTTATCATTACCACCTTAGATCTTAATTTCTCATATCATCGATGGGAATTTATGTGTGCATTTTTGTACAATAACAAAATATTTCGGAGAGTAACATATAATGCAGTTGAATTTTAATGTGCTGAATCACAATGCCCAATTTAGGAAATCAACGATTTTATATTATAATCAAAATGTGATTTCTGGTTACAAGAACTACTCAGAAAAATCATTATGTGGCTACAAGCCATTCAATAGAGTGTCAATCCATACACAAACATTTCAGTTCTTTATTAAACTTCTGAGTAGTGTTTATATCTCCAATATCAAATATACTCAATCTCACTGTAGTGTCTTGCCTTTAATGAGATTTCTACACGAGAGAGTTTCAGCACTTATCTTTTCTCTAGGATAAGCTCCAGGTTTATCAAAACGGGTATAATAAGAACCCGGAAGGCCTCAATCGTCACATCTTAGCAATTTAATGTCAACTTTTTATTTAGTTTGACGTCCACAATTTATGACGCTATTTTATAAGCGCGCACTTGGCTGTGTATAAATAATTTCCGAATAATTAATATATCACACGCCACTTTAATTTCTAGTTGACTATTCATCTTGGTAAACTTTTGGTTAGCAATGTCATATCACGTGCCAAATTTATAGTTGACTATAATTACAGTGCTAAACTTCCAGTTAGCAACATTTAAACATACGACTTTAAATTAAGTCTGTTGTATCTAGCCAGATAAAAATAGATGTGACATAAGACACTAACTGGTGTCTTATTTATATTGGCAAGACTAAACATGTAACACAATATTCCTTCCGGGAATATAATACATTGCTTTTTCTTTTAGTATGGACACAAATCATACATCAAAATGATTCTTTATAGGGATACAAATCATAACTGATTCTTTGAATATTCTCGGTTAAACTCAATTAATAATTCATCGATCCCTTCAGAGGAAGTGGTGAATTCAATGAATCACTTCATAATATTAAATAACTTTATCACATGTCACTTGTATACGAGATACCACACATAGTATTTTAAGCTATTTATACGATAATGTGTCTACATGACTACATTATTTGTATGAATGATAAATATATTTCATACTCAAAACATGATATCTCATTCAATTCAGGGAATGATTTTGAATTGATTGGATATGATTATCAACTCTTAAGAGTATCTCATCTTGCAAATATTCATGTATAATCCCGAGTTCATTTTTAATTATGATGCTCAAATAATACTCACTATATGAAATGTGAGAATTGATCAACACTGTGAACTTCAGGTAGTTTCAGTATCTGTAAACATTATGAACTTCAGGTCATAATTTAGTATTTGTAAACACTATGAACTTTTGGTCATAGTTTTAGTATTTTTTAAACAATATGAACTTCAGGCCATAAAATAAACATCAATCAACTCGTATATGAATTTCATTTTTCTTTACTCATAGATATATTAGTCTAACATGACCTTTCATGAAATATTTTCCTTCACTATACGAATTTGGCTAAATAAAGGCCTCATTACTTGGCTCACGAAAGGCCACATTATTAGGCTCAGTCAGGCCGAAATATTAGGCTTAATATTATGCCTTGTTCTCGATCTCTGCTATAGGCATAGTGTTAATGAGATGTCACATTCACTTCAAGGAATGAATGAAATTTCAGATTTCATTATACTGTTCAACTTCAGGTGAACAAGAATCAATTCAGAAATAATTTTCCCTTTATTAAAGATTGTTTTATTCATTTGAAACTCAAATACGGTTAAAAACAAATCGCAGCTGTGAACTTCTGGCCACTAGCATTTACATGTGATCTTCTGGCCACTTACACTTAAACAATATGAATATATTGTATAGATGAGACGGTATTAAGTTATTAGACACCTTGAAAACTTTGAACTTCAGGCCAAAGTCATAATGTGGACATATCCCCAATCTTTGTAAAATAAATCTTTTGGAACTTCAAATCCAAAATTATATTATATGTCATTTGTCAAAAACTAAGTCCAATAATATGTACATTATACAAGATTGACTTAGTTACCATATTAAATAAGAACTCTTCGTTTCTCGGTGTCATAAGAATATCAAACGCAGCAAATTTGTAGGCAATTCATGATAATCTGAGTTATTTCTCGTACGATCTTTAATATAATTAAAAAAATAATTTATGAACAAGCGGAAATAACTGAGCAAAACTGATCGACAAAACTGATATATATATATTATAAAGATACAAAATCAACCCATATGTTGTTAAACTCAAGTAACATATCTATGAAACGTACATGAATTGTACGGAAATAAATGGAACATGTGTTTTCATCAAAATAATCATCATAGTTCATTAATTCGGATTGTAAATATATATGCAAAGAAGATTATAATCATTGTAATCCTTTATAAATTATCTTCTTTGATTAATTTTATTAGCTATTGGGCGGTTACATATTACGACACATAATTAAAAAACCCAAACTTACTAAATCACTTAAACCATATGAATCATAATGATTAATGAACTAAGTAAATAATTAAGTATACATAGACCTATGGAAGACAATCAGCAAATAGAAGCAGATTGATTAAACAATAAGAATCATAATTAATAAGTTTGGTAAGAGATATGACCGCAAAATTTCGTTCTTTTGTTCGTATTAGCAGGTTTGGAGCAATTAAGGAGTAACCCATAGTTCATAGTATTAATTAGAACAATGTTACGTGAAATTAATAGTTACCGTACGGACTAGTAAACATAAATTAAATATAAACAAAATATTGATGCAACAGTTGATCGAAGCAATCGAGAAATCAATGTTACAACATTAAGGTCAACTAGATATCATATTTTGATTTTCAACGTGGCAATATGAAAATTGTTTCATAAGCATGTGGCAATTTAATATTATGTTTTGCATGCAATAATCGTTTGATTAATTCTTAGTCCTTGGTTCGTAGATTCATAGGTTTTCACGAGTAGTAAATCAGTAAACATACCTTAAGTAAATAATAGAATAAGATTTGATATGAACCTCCATATTATCATATTTGAATAATAATTATTTACCCAATTGGTTAGGCTCGTGCTGATAACGTGTTGTGAAACAAAGGGAGAGATAATTATAGAGAGAAGGTAGAGAGAAAGTAAGAGAGACAGATCTGAGTTATTATTCCATTATAAGGGGTATATATACACATACAATAGGGGTAGAGTTTCCACAAGATAATATATTCTAGTATCCTATAAGATATGGACATCCATATAATAATAATTCATAACATAAATAATAATATAAAAAACATAATAAGGAAGTGTATTGATTAGGAAAGTCTAGCAAGACGAAAACTCGACTGGACTAAGGTAACATTTCCAATATTATCATGCTGCTTGGTTTTAGAATTTAGATCATGTTATTTCATGATAGATTTATAATTTATTGCTACATTCATCAAGAGATGTAATGTTCTTAATATTGATGACAATATGGTAATCACTCATAATATGGATAAACTTACCATAGTGTTATATAATGTCTTGTATGGAAGGATTAGTATTTATAGACATATTCAGTTGAATCGATTAATTAGAGTGAAAATGTAGATCTGAAATTGAGTCTGCTGTGATGGTATCAATTTTGAGTAAGCATATAAGTACTACGTAGTGATTAATGCAACGTGATCAATGGTTTGTTGTTTTGACTTCATATTGTGACTGTAACAACATTGATTGATAGCTCTATGAGGTGAGTGTGTAGATTATTAATAAACTCTCTCTGATACTATAAATAAGTCTTGCTTAAATGGTTCAGATCTCTCTCACAAGAAGGCAAGTAACGTTGGAGGGCAAGTGGGAAACCATTAAGTGGGAATGGTTTCCCGCTTGTTCTCCCACTTGCCTTCTTATGAGAGGAATCCGACCATCACAAATTTGTGACGAATAATGTCCATCACAAATGAGAATTTGCGATAATATATATACACAAAAATGTGGGATTAAGCGGTATAATACAAGTGTTCGTAACTTCGTATGGCTAATAGCATAGTGTACTTATTTCTATATGGTACTCCGTAGAAGTTTTGCTTTTATGGTGATTGACCTTAGGTTGGTTTAGGAGGAGTTGGAGATTCACCCGAGGATATATTTTATGTCAAGTCCTCTCTCATCAGTTTTTGATCTTGTGTTTATTTGGGACAAGTTTAATGAGATGGGTATTACTGTATTAATATCAAACTTTAATAAAAGTCATTCATTGATCTTGATGATGTATATCATTCTAAATACTGTATATATTTCGATATATATGTTTATTATTTACTTAATTTAATTATAGTTATCATGATTTTATCACGCGGTTAATAACAAAGATTTGTCGTGAAAACTATTGTCAAATTATGTATTTGTATTGATCAATGTTTTCGTTGTGATGTTTAATCATCACGCAAAATCGTGGCTTGTTAAACATATTGTATTGAATTAGGGCTGTAACAAGGGATCTAGATAATGGTGGCTTGTGATAACATTTGTGAGATGATGGAATGATGGTAGATTTTGCCATGGAGGAGGTAAAGTGGATAATATTGGATGTACATTTATTTACAACTATTGACAAGTCCGACAATAGAAATGGTTATTTATGGTAGGTTAATTACACTTTGCCATAAATTAAACTAAAGACAAGTTGACGATAACGTACCGTGTTTTTATATGAAGACATAGGGAGGTTATGTTATCCTGATTTATTTTAGGATCTAGTGTAAGAATAAGATAGTTATTCTTCCGTTTCTACTTTCAATTTGTCGAGTGTGTAATGCTTGTACCCAACATGGGTGAAACGAAATCACAATTGGATTTTCACATAGCTTGATTAATATGTTTTTTAAATATTAGAGAAGGAAAACTAGTAAAACAAGTACTCCATGTGTCTTGAGACACAATGTCACAGTAAATAATTTACATTTGCTTTATTTTCCCTTCACAAAAGAAAGTAAACGTAAACTATTCACTGGGATAGAAGGAGTACTCATCTTTGGTAAACAATAAGCCAAGAGAGAAGGTATAAATGATAAATCAGGCCATGACTTAAGGCCTATCTTATGTCATTTTTTTCGGTTTTAGAAAAATGGTTTTATGCAAACTGTACTACCTTGATAGTTGATTTTTTTGTTACAAATGGTAGTGTCTTAATGCTTGGAAGATGCCCAATTATTATATCGGTTTAGAAGAAGCTAATTTGCATTACTAGAGCGACATTGGAATAGGAACCTGTAATGTTAGTTATAGCCACTAAAGAGGCTAAGTGGTGAAGTATATTGATATACGACCTTCAGTTTTAAATGAGATTAAGCTTATTCATGTTTTCGATATTGATGTTAGACGTTATTATAACATGGTATATAAACTATCAAAAATGGGAAGATACCAATTGTTTTGTGAGATCTCATTGTCTAGTTGATCACTTTGCATACAAATCTTATTTTTCTTATGTAATTAATTAACATGTTGTAGATGGACAAGGCATCAATACTTGGGGATGCAGCCAAATATGTAAAACAGCTTGAAGAACAAATAAGAAAGCAAGAAGAACAAGTAGCAAGAAGGAGAGTTGAGTCAGTTGTATTGGTTAAGAAAAGTCAACATGGAGAGATTGACAGCACTTGTTCCTCAGATGAAACTTTATGTCCTGAAGTTGTGGACATTGAAGCAAGAATTTCCAACAAAAATGTGTTAATTAGAGTCCACTCTCAAAAAATGGATGGCCTTCTTGAATTTGTTCTTAAAGAGATTGGAAATCTTCAGATGACAATATTAAATTGCACCACTATGCCCTTTGGAACATATGCACTGGATATTACTTTGATTGCTGAGGTATGTTGATTGTTTCCAATTTTCACTTTTTTACCCCATCTGTCTCAATTATTTATTTGTCTTTGATTAAAATATCTCTTACAAAAAATATAAAAGGCAAACAAATGAATGAGACAGAGGAATGAAGTATTTAGTTAGTGACATGAAAATAATCTGAGAAAATTTCATATAGGACAGTTTTTCAAGGGATATAAGACCATGTTTATCAGTAGTTCCTGCAACCCTACATAGATCTAGTTCTTTCATTAAAATACTAATTTATATTTCTTAACCTACTTACAATACCTAGTTCCTCATTTTGTTGTTTTATCAAGCCTTACCTTAACCTACTTTAACTAACAACAAAAATATCAAAATAATTGAATTTTTTACCAATTTATATTTTGTGCAGTTTAGAATTAATATTGTTAATATATGTTTAAGTTCAGATTTTTTGAAGTTTAATTTTTTTTTTTATTGAAGATTATTGGTATAAACAAAAAATATAAGTAAAACGAGTGCTAAAGTATACTAACCAAGGTCTCTAATTGTACATCATGAAAAATAATGAATTTCGGTAAAATTATATTTTTAATATTATGGGTAAATTTAACAAAAAAAACTTTTTGAAAACAATAATACTATTGTTTCTTTGTCTTTCAGATTAAAAGTCCCCTCCCCCAATGATTAATGTTACGTGCATCAAAATATCAGGTCCTTCATTCCGTTCCAGCTGGTCCAAAATAGAACGAGTGGAACGCATTTTGGCAAACCTGGTTTACTTTTTTTTTTTTTTTTTAAACTTTTGTCTTTATTGAAGACCCAACCCTTATTAGACCTACCTATTAACGTAGTCTAAAGCATAGCAACAAATTGCATTTTGTTAACAAAAAGTTGAAGGGATTGAATTTACGAAATGGGTGTCATTAATGAGTCGGGGATATGCACTAAGCTAGAAAAACTAAGGGTTGTTTGGTTACCCCTAAATAGCACAAGAACTCTTATTAGAGGAAGTTGTTTGGTTGGCATAATCATCCCATGTGATTCCAATTCTTCCAAACTAGAGGAAGTTGCTTACCTATCTAACCGCCCTAGGTAAGTGCAAGTTCCTATGCAATTAGAGTTTCTACGTACAATCAAACAAGTTTTTCTAATTCACATGAAATGCAAAATCACGCGTGAAGTGAAATTACTATGGAAATCCATTTCCTGCAGCCAAACAACTCTAAATCTTTTGTTATGTAAAAAACATTGGTAATTAGAACACTATACTCAAATAGGTTAAATGTGTTCAACTTGCTTGACAAGCACACAGAATCGGCCAGAATCGACTTGATCAAGCCTGTAGAAGCTGAGCCTAGGCTCACTAAGGCTAGCTTGGAAGTTTGAGTTCGTATTAATTTTTATTAATGTTTAGATTTTATCAATATTATTTACTTATAATTACACCATTTTAAAAAAAAAATCAATTGAAATATTAGTTTAGAAAAGATAATAACATAGAAAGTTTTATTTTAAGCATATAAACGACCAAACAGTCTAATTTGAATTCAAAGATTTAATTTTAAAATTATGTTAGAATTAAAATAATGCTAAAAAAAGTATTCAAACAAAGCTCCTGAGCTCAGCCTCGACCTCGTAAAATATCTTATGAGCTGAGTTTGAGCTTTTGTTTAAATTAGGGCTCCAATTTAAGCTCGATATTTACAATATGGGTTAGAGCTCGATCATAGATTCGCCTGACCTCGGTTACACCCCTAGGTACACTCACATAGGTAAGGTCCAAGTAGATTTTGACCATGGCATTATATACCTTACAAAAAATTATGTCAAATAATTGTTCGATACTTCTATTATACTTCTGTACTCCACATGTTATCTTTTTCAAAAGATCAACTCCTTCCAAGGTAGGAGACATGTAATTGTTTTTTTTTTTTTGAATAAAAAGGTGTGATTTTATTAAGCTAAATCCGATATGAGATCCGAAGAGATTACATGCTTCTGGGCACATATCTACCCAAACCCGAGTTGTGTAATCTAGTGGAACATGATGGGTCATTTTTATGTACAAAAAGATTTTTCTCCTAAAATTAAGAAAATTGATTACTCAACAACCCATTATTTTGATAAATAAGTCAAACTTTGTATTAGATATTTATGATCAATACTCTCTATTCTAAGAAGATATTATCAGATTATATAGTCTTATAAAGTTACACGCCTACTAAATGATTCTTGCTAAAAAATATTATCTTATTATCTTATTAATTGTATAATACTGTAATAATGCAGATAATTGATGATAACATGAGCATGACGTCGAATGAGATAGTTAAGCACCTAGGGTTGGCTCTTCAACAATTCACCTCTCTAAAAATAACACTTGGGCCCACTTCCGTCAAGCTGTGAGACAACCGTTTGTCTCTCTTGTGACGGGTATTCTGTAAGTGCTATAAATGATATAATATCTTACATATCTGTCACAAGTTTTATCTGTTACAAGCTTGTAAAGGTCGAATCCTCTCTTATAAGGAGACAAGTGGAAGGATAAATAGGTAAATTCGATCAATCACGGGCTTATGACGGAGATGCGGTCATAAATGAGAATTTGCGGTGAGACAACGGGTTGCATTCCGATTATTTCGTTCATTTGTCTAATCTTGTAACTTGTAATTCAGATCGTTCATTACTTTTGTCGGTGTACTCTTGCACTTGGCTTGCATGTGCTCTATATATTTTACTCCTGAGGTAAGAAAAGGCCTGATTTTTATATTTTAATCATGATATATTATCCTATAATCTCTCATTATTTTAATTAATTACCCTCGTGCTTAATTTTCAATGTAAACAATCTTTATAGTGGAAACTGGTGATAGTTTTGGATTTTTTCGAGAAAAAAATGCAACTTTCACCCTTTTCTGCTTGTTTTCAACTTATTATTAGTCAAAAGTTACTATTGATTCTTCTTTCATGGGTTTCTTAATTGATTTATCGCTTGTTTGATCTTGGAGTATGTACCACTGTACCAGCCTTGTTTACCCAAAACGGTCCGGGTGCTCTCCATTTTCTTAAAAGAACCGGGCCTCGGCCTCTATTTCTTATAAAATGGTCCGGACGAAATTCCGTGTCGATGTAGTTATAATAAAGACAATAACACACAGAGTACTCCGGGTGCTCTCCATTTTCTTAAAAGAACCGGGCCTCGGCCTCTATTTCTTATAAAATGGTCCGGACGAAATTCCGTGCCGATGTAGTTGTAATAAAGACAATAACACACAGATTACATGGTTCATTAAAATTGTGTTAGCTATGTCCACATCTTAGAAGGGAAGAGATTTTTATTAATGTTGATGAATTTTTATAGAATTTTATATTCAGATTCAGAATTTATGACGCAT
Source organism: Heliosperma pusillum (assembly GCA_022085475.1). Classification (NCBI taxonomy): domain Eukaryota; kingdom Viridiplantae; phylum Streptophyta; class Magnoliopsida; order Caryophyllales; family Caryophyllaceae; genus Heliosperma; species Heliosperma pusillum. The sequence goes on along the minus strand of JAIUZE010006417.1, from coordinate 56,610 downwards.
AACTGCTAGGATGAGAATTTTAAAGTTTATATACTACTCTCTAAACCTAATACATAAAACCTAGGCCCAAAATAGACCCCTGTCATTTGAAGCGGCGACGACTAACAGATTCAAGCCACAAATCCAACACGTTTCATAAAAGTACTGTTTTAATGAACAAAAAGACAAAATATATTAATTATGGTTATATTATTCAGGAAATAGAGAGAACGCAACAAATGAAGAAGATCCAAATTGACAGGATGAATAACAAGATTTTATATTAAAGCATTTATGAAAATCATAAAATATGTTGGGAAATGTAGTAACGTAAATTTATGCATGGTATACATTATACAAATTCTCAAATCATAGTTATAGTTTAGCTTAGGATGTAAAAACTTTTTTTTTCTTCTGGCAAAAGAGGAACATTATATTAAAATAGCAACAAATAATTTAAGTAATACATCAAGGAGGGGGGTTTAGGGAGAGTGGTTTGAAAAACCGAATCAATCACGATTACAAATTAATTTTAGAAAAAGGGGGAAGATAAAAAATGGATCTATTATTGAGTCTTTGAGGGAGTGCCTTGCGAATTTGTTAGCAAATATAATTAAAGAACGCCTTTTATTTTGAAAATAATTTCAAAGACACATAAGTTTTTGTTGTGAATTTGTGTCAAGACGGACTAAGCTAAGACAAGTAAATAGAAACAAAGGCAAATAAGATATGTCCGAGTCTCATGCGAGTCGGGCGTATCAAATAAGGAGTATGACATTGTTGAGCCACGTGATTATGCTACATTGTTACGTGATACACTAATACAATGCATGGTTAGTGTTTGTCTTGGTATTGTATTCCAAGTGGATTTCTCTTTAGGCTTTGTCTGCTATTTGTTTTTGTTAGGAAATTATTTAATTTCCTATTTAGTATTTGTCTTGTATTAGGAAATTAGTATTAATTTCCTAATTGTCTTTGTCTCCTAATTAGTCTAGGTCTCTTATTAAGGGTGGAATAAATCAATATAAAGACCCTTGTATTAGTCTAGAATAATTAAAGAAGGAGGTGGCGATAATCTTTGTGAGCACAATCTTATGAGAGTCGATTTGTGAGGTTCCCTTCGGGAGGAAGCTTCAATTTGTTCCGGGCTCAAGTAGATTGGTGTTCTTCTGATTTTGGAGATAGAAGGAGTTTGTTCGGATCTTACTGGCCTCAATATCGTTTGTCTTTCATCTCGAAAGGGTAGTCTTTTTTTAGTCTTTTGACTATTTGAGATTACAATATTTGTTGGTAGAATTGGGTACACTTTTGACTCTTAATACCGCGTGTGTATTGGTCTACTGTTGCACTATTATCTCCACAATAGTAAAATCTGTCCTCCTTCCGGGTGGACGTAGCCAGTTATTTTACTGGTGAACCACGTATATCAGTGTGTCATCTTTATTTGTTACTCTCTATATTTTGTTCTTATCACCCTAATCAACTAACTATTGGGTAACGGGACGCCTCCGTTACAACATGTGGTATCAGAGCCCAAGGTTCAACTTGGGCTAGGCACAAGAAAAAACATCAGGCCCAAGACTTGAAGGGTGTCTTACACTATAAGGCGTGGAACTCCTAATAGCTCGAGGGAGAGCTAATATGTTCGCGAAGGCGACATGGGTCTCACAACGATGAGACGGACCGTCCAAGAGAAGATCGTCAGCGACCCGGGGAGGGTGGGCTGGGGCTTAATGGAGGCCACAAAAGCGGTCCATGGTAAGTCCAAAGGCGCCCAGGGGTGGCACGCTGAGGCACTGGATTCGGACCAGTCCAGGGGATATTGGATGTAGAGGAGTTTGATACGCAAGTGTAGCACAAGTTTCGTGAAGGGACAGATGGACCCCTAGAGAGACACAAAGTGTGTCGGTTAAGGGGAGGTTATCAAGACTTAGTGATGCTAAGGGTGTCTAAAAGTTGGGGCTGTATGGTGTGAGGAGGTCCTCCATAGAGGTCAAGGTACGAGTCAAGATGATGGTGCTTGGTTTGACGGGAAGATTGTTAGGGTGAAAACCCTTGTCCCACATCGGTAGAATAAAGATGAAATAAGATCTTTATAAGTGTCAAGAAATATAATAGTATGAGGCCTTTTGGGAAGGAGCCCAAGAGTAAATCCGTGAGGGCTAGGCCCAAAGCGGACAATATCATACTATTATGGACCGTGGACACTGACGCAGCAGAGGCCCAACACGAGCTATTCACGCTTCCGCACAACATCTTTTAAAAATCCCTCCACTCCAAGATGATTAGCAAGAGGGCAAAACAAATCATTCCGAGCATTAATAAGACTAACGGTGGACAAACACTCGGAGCTAACTTATTCGCCCTCGAGTAAGCTCAACTAGACTAAGAACATACTCACACTTTCAATTACAAGTTAACCAATTCTAATAGAAAAATGCAAGTTCAAATGAAAGGTTTAGGAAACCGTAACAAATGCATAGGACACTCAAGCCGACTCTAACAAGCATCAAGTTCAACAAACAGTGCCTTGTCAAGCCTAATGGGTTAGTAAACACTAAAATTCGCCACAACCATCACTCAAACTTCGATCAATCAACATGGAGGAAACTTATTTTGGTAGATTTGTCCTTTTGAGCACAATATATTTTACTTTGGGTATTTTAAACATTTGATTTCACTTGGCAACGTTAGGAACTCCATTGATTTGATAGATGTGTCAATGCAATCTCAATCCACTAAAATCACCCTTTGTTCCACCTCCGGACTCGGTCCTTTACATCCAAAATCTTGGTGAAATCAACGAATTGAGCTCCATACTCGTCATCCTTTAGCTTACCTCGGGACTCGGTCCTTAGCAAACGTGAAAACAAGCATGGGATGCCAACATGCAAAGATATGAATTTCAACTTGATAGAAATTTTTCCTTTTGTACTTGAACACAACTTTTTTAACCATAGAGCAAAAATAACATGGTTCTTGGAAACATAGCTTCTCATACCCACTTCGTAACATGAGAACAATCCTCTATATTTGTGATTTTTTTCATTTTGATTTTTCTGTTTGTGATTGATTTTGTTTTTTTTTTTTGAATGATGGAGGATATGTTGATCAAACTACATTTTGTGACAATCATGACCATCAAAGGCATGTTCACACCACTAGGGTCCAAGGTGATCTCCAAGTTGAACTTAATTTGTCAAAATAGGCACATGTATTAACCATGCAAGTGTTAAAATACCTAATTCAAATATGTGAACTACATTTCTAAACTAGAAAATATCAACTAAATTCATGGAAAAGTGAGGATGAGTAAATGCAACTACATGACTAAATGCAACTATAGACCGCCACAATGAGCTAAAACCCTTCCCCCATACATGAACATGACATTGTCCTCAATGACAAAATAAGGGATGAGAGAAAAAGAAAAGGGAGGGTATAGAAATTACCATGCAAAAGAGAGCATCCAAACTTAGCTTGCAAATGCGCTCTCATCATCAAACATTTAGCATCAATTAGTAGACTCAAACTACTTTATTCAAAATCAAATGCACACATTAAAACCGGGTTGCCTCCCGTAAGCGCTATTTTAACGTCCCGCACGACGCATGTTCAAGCTTAAGAACCAAGTATGGGGTCACACAACACTACCCCTTCAATAAGGAAAATATCATTCAATTAAAAGCGTAACATGTCAATGCTCTTTGGAGAAGATCATACAAGATAGAAAAAGAGGTGGTTAAGACATTATAACAAATTATAAGAATAAGAAACCATACACGACTCATAATTATATAAGCATGTACACCATACTCATCATGTCCCTTAGATATTTCGAAAACAATAAAAAAGTCATGGTATGTTTCTTTATAAAACTGGCTCATCTTAACCAAGTTGCTATTTTCCCCACTCCAATAAAAAGTGTCATCCAAATCCCATAAGATATCACCAAACTCATCATCCATGACTTCGTCATCAAATTGCGGGAGTAATTTAAAATCTACTTTGGGTTCACTATAAGACAAAGTGAACAAATCAAAGTCAGTACTCCCTCTCGCATTATAAATTTGAGTACTCGCATCAAGAATAAGATACATAGGGTAATCATTATTTTTCACAACATAACTTGGACTCGATTCAAGGCTCGGTGAGGTGTCAAGGCAAGGATAAAGATTAAGAGTAGAAGTGGTCATTTCTAATTGTCGGGAATTCTCCACCAAAAGATCAAGAACATCCCATTTTTCTTCGTGTCTTAAATAAAAGAACTCACCCTCACATTGTACTTGAACATCTATTTGAGTCTCTTGGTTTAAATTATAGTCAACCCCAATCCAAAGTCCTTGACTCTTGGCTAGATAGGGGTGTTCTAACAAATACTCTTCTAGTCTTTCAAAATAGTGATGAAGTAATTCGTGCTCTTGTTGGGGGAAATGGAAGTACATTTTCTAAACTAAAAGACAAAAGACCCTTAATTAAAACAATATTTACAAGAAATATTACACAAACACACACAAAAAATGCCTTCCCCACAAGGAAGGTCTATGTTAAACGTGTGTTATGTAAATGGTTCTAAGGTAACCAAATTGGGGGGTATTTGTGGTTTGAGTCTAATCTAGCAAAGTAATATTAAAATATTGGAGTAAATCAAGTTATAAAAGGTCTTGGGTCTTACAATCTCCACAAATGAGTTAGGTTTGATCATTTACTCTTTTAAATTCTAATCACTCTTACGTACTTTGTTGTGAAAACATATATTTCTACTTCTCCTTACTTTTTGTTATTCACTGCGAAAAGCGCACATAAACAACCCTTATGGTGATGACAATCTAGTCCAAGCGTATCTAAATTCAATGATACCATAGGTTATGACTAGAGAAGTAAAAAAAGATGAACAAATGCATACACAAGCGGTTCTACACTTTAATTCATATGATTAATATTCTCCTACAATCTAACAATGATAAAAAGCATACAAATTGATGAGTTATAGTTGCTACTAATGTCTAGGCAATTGAACAAAAGATTCAAATTCCTAAACTAGCAATAGATTAAAGATAAGACAAACTAGGTGATCAAACTAGCAAGAACTATCAATAATCGTAACAATGAATTGAGAATATAAATCAATATTCAAGAGATAATAATAAAGAATAAATGAGTCTTACCAAACACTAGTTCATTTGCTTCAATTGCTTGACCCAAGATGAGGAAGTTAGCCTTCCATACAAAAAGTAAACAACCTATAAACTAGAACTTGTTTTGATGTTTCTAATGATATAAAGGTGGATGAAGTGTGTGTAATTTGATCAATATTATCTTCTTATATAGGTCTTCAAAGAACATCTTCATAAAGCCTATTAAAGCCTCATAAAATGTGAGCATAATTGCCGAATTAAAGAAGAATTAGAAGAGTCGTCGAAATCCAATGCTGAGCCGCGCCCCACGGCTTTTTGCCGCGCCCCACGGCTTTTTGCCGCGCCCCGCGGCTAGATAAACAGCCACTTTTGCCGCGCCACGCGGCTTTCTTGTGTGACGCATCCTCTTCTTCACTTGCTTCCGCGCTTTGACCTTCATCTTTGAGTCTTGACTTGTCTTTAATCCACAATCTTTTAGCTCTTATAAACCCGTTATTTGGCATGAATTTAGTCCAAGACATAAGTGTAAAAATGTCCAAGTTACTTTCCAAACTCGGAATGTGATTCTCGAACATGACACCTACACATTAAACTGAAATTGCGTAGAAACACATCCAAACAATGCAACTACTACCAAAATGCATTAATGAGCTAAAATAAATATAAATAACATATATCAAGGCTAAAGTAGCTAAGAATTGGGTTAGTAAAGACAGTATATAATCGTCACATCACTAACATCATAAGGACAGGACATGGAGCCATTGTAGGCGAGGCCACTACAAGGAAAAGGTAGCGTTACGACAAAAATATTGCGACGCACAATTTCCGTAGCAGTATTTAGCTTGTGACAGACTCTGCGAGGGAATTGGCCATTTGGGACGAATTTCTGACAGAAAATCCTGGCATGCATATTTCCCATGGCGCGCCTAAACGTTTACAAGGCGGGAAGTACTACGACGGAATTGTCATCCTTGCGACAGACAATACATCACAAACGCTGGCTTGACTTTGGCTTTCAGTTAACATACGTAGTAACCCTATTTGCGACAGAAACTCCGTCGCAAATCTTGACTATTGCGACAGAATTTTTTGTCGCATATGTTGACTAGGGCTTTGACTATTAGTCAAAATATTTCCGTCGCTAAGGACTTAATTTCTGCGCAAGCTTTAGTAATATGACATAATTTTGAAACTACCGTCATTCCCAACCATCCTACCTCACCTGAGGACCACCATGCAGCCGCCTTCTCCCATATTGGTAATCTTTCTTCTTTCTTCCTCTCTTTCCCCTTGATCTTGTTCTCATTCTCCTTGCACAGCCGACGCCCCTTTGCTGGACCACCACTACCCCTAATGCGGACCACCACCTCTACCCATGTCATACCCATTTCATCTTCTTTCTCCCTTTTTCTCTCATTTTTCCTATTTATGCTTGATGCGTGCCTAATTTATACATTTATTTCACCCTTTTTGCATGCATTTCTATGCCATTTTGAGTAGCGAAAGTTACTATTCTACTTTGTTTCGGATAATTTGGGTATTTCTTTGTTTCGTACAGGGTGTTGACCCATAAGGAGCCAAAACAAGTTGAATCTCGTCTTTATGTTGCATTCCGGATACGAATGAAGTCATGCTTGGGAGCTGTCACCTTGGGACGCTCGGAAATGAAAGAAGATGCATTGAATTAGAGTGAAATTGGCGTGCTGCTCTGGAGAATAGTCGATCGACTATTCACTTCAGTCGATCGACAGGTTTTGGAAATTAGTCGATCGACAACCATTTTGGTCGATCGACTAATTTGAAGTAGAGAGAGAATTTATTTATTTTAATCGATCGACCAGTGTTGTTAGTCGATCGACTGCTTTTAGCTTTAGCCGGAAATTTGATTATCTGATTCGGCCCATTAGTTTTAATAGTTACAGAGTTTAGTATTTAAGCTTGGTAAGACAGAATAATTAGGTTATGCTTTTAATACTGTTAAACATCCTACGTTCTTTTTAGCAACTTGAGATTGAATTCTTGGAATCGATCTTTCTTCCTCCTTTTGGTATTTAATCTTCTTTTATATTAATTCTTTTCTCTCATTCTCGCTCTTTATTATTTACTCTCGCTCGTTAATTTCTTTGTCTATTAATTGTTGTCTTTAGCCATGTTTAATTCAATTCTTATTGTTGTAGTTAATTTCATTAGATACAACATGGGTAGCTAATTCTTCTATGCTAGGATTTAGGGGAACCGCGGTTATGTGACGGTATGATTATTAGATTATTAGTTAAGTCATAACTATTGGTTTGTATTGTTAATTGTTGCTTTAATTGTTAGTAAATTGGTTAAATGCATGTGACCGATCTATTACTTTGTTAAACCTCGACCTAGATCGTAAGATATGGAAAGGGTAGAACTTGCAGCGAACAATAGAATGCCCTAATTAGAGCGAAAGCTAAATTAGTAACTCTAGGGTGAATAGTAGACCGGAAGGAACTATTCCTTACCCTTCGAACCATGTTTATGTTAATCTTTTAATTCTATCTTTGACCGTCGTTGACCGTGGTAACCCAATATCCTAGCTATTTATCTTATTATATTTTAATCAACTTTCTTCCTTTATTTCTCTTCCCTTTATTTCTCTTTCCTTCACTACTTGTAGTTTAGATAACAAACAATCAACACTACAAGAAAACTTGTTTCAGGCGACTGTTATAAGGCGACTGATACAAGTAGTCGCCAATTTAGCGACTGAAAATAGAATACGGCGACTGAAATCAGTCGCCAATTTGGCGACTGAAACAATCCTCAGATTTTAATTAAAAAAACTGGGGCGACTGATTTCAGTCGCCAAATTGGCGACTGATAAGCCATTTGGCGACTGAAATCAGTCGCCAAATTGGCGACTACCTTTTCAGTCGCCAATTTGTGTATTATTCCAGAATCGCGAAACTAATCCGCCACTCTATACTTCCCCAAATTTCTTCAAAACACCCGAAACCCCTATTCCCTCTACAAAATCGCCACCACTACTACTCCATTCCCTTAACCACCTCTCCGACCACCACTACGACACTAGCTATACCGATATCACCACCGTCCTCACCAACAAACTCCGACTCTTATTCTATTTCCGTCACTTTTCCTTAATTAGGTGCGATTTTGCTCTCCTAAATCTAATTCCTTAGCTTGTTTGTTTGTTTATTTTATGATTTTAATTAGTATTATGATGTTTATGTATAATTTGTGATGCTTACAAAGTTCTAATGGTTAGTTAGTTAGGGTTTGTGTAGGTTGATGGTTAGGGTTTATATAAATTGGGGGTTTTGTGAAATTGTTAACATTATGTTAATCGAGGTTGTAATTGACAATGTATTGGTGTTTTTGATGATGTTAGGATTGTTGATTGACTAAATTAGTATAAATGGGAGTATTATTGATGGTAGAAAGTTAGTACTCCCTCCGTCTTATTCATTTGTTTGCCCTTTAAATTATTTTTTATGGTTGTTTTAATCAAAAGGCAAATAAATAATTGTGATGGAGGGAGTAGAATGTTAGGATTTTATAATTAAAGTTAGTGTATGTATTAGTTTGATAGTTGTTTAGTATCCATGTTGATAATGTTATTAATTAGAATGATAGTAGTTTAATTAGTGATATGTTAATTTTAGTATAGTTAGTATCCATGTTGACAATATTATTGTTTGGTTTATTATTGATAATAGATATGTTCCTAGAGTTAGTAATAATTGATAATCAATATTGTTGTAATTATTGTTGTGTGGGTTAATGTTTAGATTAAAATGAAGAGGTTGGAACGTACATGGATGTACGAAGATAGACTTGATAAGAAAAGACGTCCTACCGCTAGATTTATAAAGGGGGTTGCCGAGTTTATTGAATTTGCTAGACAACAAGACGAGTATGATTTAGTAGCAAAGAAACTTAGGTGTCCTTGTATTAAATGCAAAAACATGAGATATCTACATGACATTGAGGTTCAAGAACATCTTTATACAAACGGGTTTTGTCCAAACTACTACAATTGGATTTCTCATGGAGAATCATATTTTTCACTTCCCGAACAATCTCAAATCCCACAAAATGAGAACCCATATAGAGATATGGTAGTTGATGCATTTGAGTCTAATATTTTCAATAATGATCATATACCAATGAGTGAAGAAGAACCACACCCACAAGCAAAAGCCTTTTTTGATATGTTAAAGGCGAGTGAAAAACCATTATATGAAGGGAGCAAAATGTCATTGTTAGAAGCCGCCTCTAGGATAGTAACTTTGAAATGTGAGTACAATTTGCCATTTACTTGTGTTGATGGCATTGCTTCTTTGATTGAGGATGTTATCCCCGATAATAATGTCATGACCCGATCATTCTACAATACCAAAAAAGTAGTGAAAGGTCTAGAACTTCCGCATTACAAGATTGATGCATGTCCCGATGGATGTATGCTCTTTTGGAAGGATGATGCTTTACTTGACAAGTGTAGTAAATGTGAAAAGGCTAGATATAAGACAATTGAGGGAAGTATTGTCTTGAAAGGTAAAAAGGGAAAGAATGAAAAAAAGAGAGGTGAAAAGAGTAAGAAACCAATACCCGAAAATCCCGTAACTTACTTTCCTCTAGCTCCTAGACTTCAAAGAATGTTTGCTACCAAAAACATTGCCGAGCAAATGAGATGGCACAAGGAAAATCCCCGTACTCCGGGAAAGATGTGTCATCCGAGTGATGGAGAGGAATGGAAGCGGTTTGATATGCTTTACCCCGACTTTGCTGAGGAACCCCGTAATGTGCGACTTGGCCTTTGTACGGATGGTTTTGCTCCATTTGGCCAGTTTGGTAGAAAGTACTCTTCTTGGCCCGTAATGGTCACTCCATACAACTTACCACCTTGGTTATGTATGAAAAAACAATTCATCTTCTTGTCACTAATTATTCCTGGCCCTGATAATCCAAAAACCGCCTTAGATGTTTATTTGCAACCTTTGGTGGAAGAATTGAAACAATTGTGGGAGGTAGGTGTGCAAACATATGATGTGTCTTTAAAGCAAAATTTTCAACTAAGAGCTTCATTGTTGTGGACCATTAATGATTTTCCCGCCTACGGTATGCTATCTGGATGGTCTACCGCGGGAAAAAAGGCATGTCCTTGTTGCATGTACCAAAGCAAAGCATTTTCGCTTCCTTGTTCCCATAAAGTGAGTTGGTTTGATTGTCATAGACAATTCTTACCGGTGGGGCATGCCTTTAGGAGCAACAAAAAAGCTTTCAGAAAAGGTAAAGTGGAGCGCAATCATGCTGTAGATCGACTTCCGGGGGATAAGGTGTGGGATATGGTTTGTGATTTGTCACGTACTATTGATTGTACTAAAGCAGAGACGGAGGTGCTGAAGAAGAAGAAAATTGGTTGGTTTAAAAGAAGCATTTTTTGGGATCTTCCTTATTGGAAAACGATGTTAATTAGGCACAATTTGGATGTAATGCATATAGAAAAGAACTTCTTTGAGCAACTGATTCACACGATTATGGATGTAAAGGGAAAGACTTGTGATACTGTTAAATCAAGAGAAGATTTGAAGACAATTTGCCATCGTCCCAATCTTCACATTCGTAGCGATGAGTCTTTGCCAAAATCTATTTTTACACTTGACAAAGCTCAAAGGAAGGTCTTATGTGAGTGGTTAAGAAAGTTAAAATTTCCTGACGGATATGCATCCGATTTTAGTCGATGTGTTGATATGAAGGAGCTAAAGTTGCAAGGCTTGAAAAGTCATGATTGTCATATCTTCATGGAACGATTATTACCTGTATCTTTGAGACATCTCCTCCCCACTCCTGTGTGGAATGCAATTGTTGAGATAAGTCAATTTTTTCGAGATTTATGTTCGTCTTCAATATGTGTTGATGACATGATTCGTCTTGAGGAGCAAATACCAGAGATATTGTGTAAGTTCGAGATGATATTTCCTCCATCATTTTTTAATTCCATGGAGCATGTACCGATACATTTGCCTTACGAAGCCAAAGTTGGAGGCCCCGTCCAATATAGGTGGATGTATCCATTTGAAAGGTAAGATCACTAAGTAGTAATTAAATTATAATTATTATCGTACTATCTCTTTAATTGATTTAATATTTTTACACTAGTCTTAACAACTATTAATCCCATCAATTATTGAATAGGTTTCTTAATCACGTGAAGAAGAAAATTGGTAACAAAGCTCCGGTGCATATGAAGATATGCTTATTTATTATAATACTTATTTAACTTGTAGGTGGTGCATATGAAGATATGCTTAAGTATCGTGAAACTGAGGAGTTTCAGGCTAGGTCGGCCCAAGCATCCAAAAATAAAAAAGGAGGAAAGAAAGATGGAGCGGCTGAGCCGTCGCATCACGCAGGATCTCGATCTTTCCTTAGCCTAGTTTTGGGTGTAAGTTATAATTTCCACTTTTTCCTCCATTTGAAAATTATAACTTAAATTCTTTTTATTATTAAAATTTTCTTATACAAGTCTTTAATTTTTTCTTTTAGAAGGGTAAGAAGAAAAAAGCTAACACGCCCACAGCTCCGGAGCTCTTCCTTGACACCCATTCCCGGCTCGAAGACAATAGAAGATATTGGATCAAACCAAAAGATAAGGAATTATATGTAAGTTTCAAGCATTTTTGTATTTTTACAATAAGTTCAATTTTTTGAATGTTTAACCAATATTGTAGCTATTTTTAATAACAATGTTTATATTTTGTAGGAAGCATTTTCCGCCGAGAAACTTAGGCATCCCGAGAAACCCGATAACGAGATTTGGTTCGACTTAGTAAAGGGTTTCAAGAAGGGGAACGTCTACGGGATTGGGTCGGCAAAGAACGTATTTTACGAAACTCCAAGGGGAAGAATGTCGTCCACCTCAAACCAAACTACGAGCCGACAGTCGTGGGAAGACTCCAAGCCGCACTTGACGAGGAAAAAAGAAAAAACGCGGAAAGGGATGAAGAATTAAGGATAATGAAAGAGAAATTCAAGGCTTGGGAAAGCAGGTTTGAGAATTGCAACCAAGGTCCCCCTCCCTATCGGCGGGATTATGATGAAGGCAATGGAAGTGGTGGATTCCAGGCCGAATCCAATATAAACCTTGGCTTCTGATATAGTTTAGAAACTTGTTACTTGAAACAATTTATGGTTGAAACAATTCCGTTTAAGAAAATTTGTAAACTTGAAACAATTTTTTTTATCTATATGAGGATGTTGGTTTCACATCGTGTTGTTGTAAATGTGTGAAATCTTTGTGTTTTCTTGTATACTTGCAGGTATGGTATGATGGTATGGTATGGTAGGATGAAAACAGAAATTTTCATGCAATATCACAGGTATTTTGGCGACTGAAATGTTCATTTGGCGACTATTTTCAGTCGCCAAAACCCCTGTATTTTTGCAAAGTGAAAATCCATTTGCGACTGCTTGGCGACTGAAATCAGTCGCCAAATTGGCGACTGAATACTATGGTAGTCGCCAAAATGGCGACTGATTTCAGTCGCCAAATTGGCGACTACATAAGCTTTCAGTCGCCAATTTGAGCGACTGATTTCAGTCGCCATTTTCCACAATTGGCGACGATTTTTTCAGTCGCCAAATTTGGCGACTGAAAGTAGTCGCCCGAATGTTTTTTGGCGACTAATGACAGCGACTGGGTCTTGGCGACTGATTTCAGTCGCCAAATTCATTTTAGCGACTGAAATCAGTCGCCAATATCAGTCGCCTGAATGTTGTTTTCTTGTAGTGCAAAACCCCCATTTGTTACTTAGACAGACTATTAATTAGCAAATAGAATTTCTTTAGTCTCCCTGTGGATACGATCCCAACTATTGCATTAGTTTAGGCCAGTTGGTTATCTTTGATTAGGTGTGCGATTTAGCCTGCCAAATTTTGGCGCCGTTGCCGGGGAGACGGCGATAAATTATTTGTTTAATTTTTGTTTGTCATATCTCAAGGAACGATAGTTCCTTGAGAGCATTCTTATTTCTTTCCTTTAGTGTTTGTTTATGCCCAGGTGTCCCAGGTCCGAGCTCGTACCATACGACCCCGAACCGGAAAAGACTCTTCGTGCTAGACGAAACTTTTGGAAAGAATTACATCAAGCTGAAGACTTGAGTACGCTTGATAGTGTTTACGCGGATTTTGTAGCAGAAACACAGTCCTTTGAAGAGGATACTTCTACTTCTGCCGTCACTACTGTAGTCATGCCTAATATAGCCTGCCACTCTATGCCTACTCTCGACTCTATTCCTAAGGGATTCTCCCTTCCAACAGCAAACAATGGTACTTTCGATATCCGTCCCTCCTATGTCCATTTGGTGGAGCATAATCAGTACGGAGGTGGAGAAAGTGAAGATCCTGGTCAGCATATGGAAACCTTTACGGATTATTGCTATACTATTCCACTTACTGCTGGGGTGACCACTGATAAGGTGAAAGAGGTATTACTCCCTTTCTCTTTACGAGATAATGCTTGTGAATGGTATCGGTACATGGACAAAGAAAGACTGGAACACACTTGCTCTAGCTTTCTACAAGAGATTCTTCCCTCCTCAGCGTACGAATGCTTTAAGAGGGCAGATTACTAGCTTCAAACAAGTGGCAAGTGAAGATCTAAATGAAGCTTGGACTCGTTTCAAGCGGCTTGTTCGCTCCGTTCTACACCACAGATTTCAGCAATGGTTCCTTTGCAACCAATTCTACAATGGGTTGTTTGATGATCATTGGGCTTTTCTTGATTCCGCTCCCAATGAGAGATTCCAGCAGAATATTGATGATGATAAAGGTTGGAATATTATTGAAGAAATGGCAAGACACACAGCAGAATATGGGAATCCAAGGGGAGGTGTGCGAAAGGGTAGTGGTGAATCTAGTGCGGTTGTCGCGCAACTGGAGGCTATGAACGATAGATTTGATAAGTTGGAGATGAGTCAGGTTTTGGGGGGACAACAGACAGTTAATGCTATGGTACAACAAACATCTACTTGTGAGAGATGTGGGGATGAGGGACATTCTGCAGCTGATTGTATGACGGAGAAAGAGCAAGTGCTTTCTTTCCAACAATACAAGCAAAGCGGCCTGTTTTCCAACTTTTACAATGAACGAAGTAGGGAACACCCTAATTTCTCGTGGAAAAGTCAGAACGTTTTGAACCCCACTGCAACACAAGAACAAGTATATACCCCACCGCATCGTAGTCAACAACAAGGTGGTTTCCTTCACCAAAAGGCACCTTCTTTTCCTCCTCCGACTCAACAACCACCTATTGTACCAAATGAAACTGCAGAACTTAAGTCCATGTTTCAGTCCTTCATGGTACAATACCAAAAGAATGAGCAGGCTAAAGATGCTTCAATCAAGATGCTTGAGACACAAACAACACAAATAGCATCTAAGCAAGCTAAAAGGCATCCGGGTACGTTGTCATCTCAGCCAGATATGCAACATGACACGGCTAATGAAATACATCTCCGAAGCGGTCTTTCATATGATGGACCAAAGCTGCCTCAAACGACTGAAAAAAGTCACTACCGAAGAGTTAGAAGCAAACCAGGAGGAAACAGCAGCAGACGAGTCTGCTGTACCACTGCCAAATAGTCGATCGAGAGTATCAAGTAGTCGATCGACTAAAGTTTCTGAAGCTGGAGCTGAACTAGGAGAAAAAAGTCGATCGACCAATGACACTAGTCGATCGACTGATCTGAATAGTCGATCGACCAATGACACTACCTGTTTCTAATGAGGCGTCTTCTACTGCCAATAAGACGTCCAGTTCTGCTCAAAAGAAGAATAAAGCTGTTGATCCGCAAATTGTTATCAAAGTTCCTTTTCCGGGACGATTAAAGAACACAAAGATCGAGCAACAATTTGGTAAATTCATGGAGGTCGTCAAAAATCTCCAGGTAACTGTACCATTTACTGAGTTAATTACCCAAGTCTCGTCTTACGCTAAATTTATGAAAGATATTTTGACTCGTAAGAGAAGTTTCAATGAAATGGAGACTATTTCTTTTACCGAAGAGTGTAGTGCACTCCTACAAAGCAAATCTCCACCCAAATTAAAAGACCCGGGTAGTTTTTCTATTTCTTTCACTATAGGCACCCATGTAATCGATAAAGCTTTATGTGATTTGGGTGCAAGTGTTAGTGTGATGCCCTATTCAGTTTGCGAGAAACTGAACATGGGAGACCTCAAAGTTACTAACGTAACCTTACAAATGGTCGACCGAACAGTTAAAAGACTCCTAGGTGTTTTAGAGGATGTTCCTGTTAAGATAGGTAAATTCTTTATACCTGTCGACTTTATTGTGTTAGATATGGCCGAAGATACTCAGATTCCCATAATTCTAGGTAGGCCATTTTTACATACAGCAGGAGCTATTATTGATGTCAAGCATGGACGCTTGACTCTAGAGGTGGGGGGGGGGGGGTGATAAAGTGACCTTTAATCTAGCAAATATTCTTGCCAAACCTTTGATAGAGGACACTTGCTATGCTATTGATATAATTGATCACTCTGTTTTTGATGTTTGGTCGGGTCCCTTGATTAGGGACCCGTTAGAGGCTTTGATGGTTTTGGATGCGTGTGCAGATAACCCGGAGAACAATGACGCTGTGTTGGGTATGCTAGAAGCCGCTTTGGAAGGTCGTGACCTCACAAATGCTGAAGGAGAAACGGTAAAACGATTGGTAAATACTTCTTATGTTGTAGAAGTAAAAACACCTGAACTTCAATCTCTCCCTTCTCATCTTAAGTATATGTTTTAGATGAGTATAAGAAATACCCAGTCATTATTAGTGCTAAGCTTTCTAATAATCAACTAACTGCTCTGTTGGATATCCTAAATAAGAACAGGAAAGCCTTGGGTTACAGTTTGGATGACCTGAAAGGAATCAGTCCTGACATTTGTATGCACAGAATTGAATTAGAGGAAGGACATAAGCCCTGCAGACAAGGTCAGCGTAAGTTGAATCCGAAAATGCAGGATGTTGTGATGGCAGAGGTAATGAAACTGCTAGATGCAGGTATTATTTATTCTGTTGGCCATTCTAAATGGGTGAGTCCAGTTCAGGTAGTCCCGAAGAAAGGAGGGACTACAGTGGTAAAAAATGATATGAATGAATTAATACCAACTAGAGTTATCACTGGATGGCGAATGTGCATTGATTATAGACAATTAAACATCGCTACAAAAAAAGATCATTTCCCCCTCCCTTTCATTGATCAAATGCTAGAAAGGTTAGATTCCCATAAATTTTTCTGCTATCTAGATGGATACTCAGGGTTCTTTCAAATCCCTATCCACCCAGATGATCAGGAAAAAACGACTTTTACTTGCCCACATGGTGTTTTTGCTTATCACAGAATGCCATTCGGATTGTGTAATGCCCCAGCTACCTTCCAAAGGTGCATGATGGGGATATTTTCTGAGTACATCGAGTCGATAATGGAAGTTTTTATGGACGATTTCAGCGTCTATGGAAGTGATTTTGATACGTGTTTGACTAACCTTGATAAAGTTTTGCAGAAGTGTATCGAGGTTAACTTGGTTCTAAACTGGGAAAAGTGTCATTTCATGGTCAACGAGGGAGTTGTTTTAGGGCATTTAGTTTCTGACAAGGGCATCCAAGTTGATAAGGCAAAAGTACAAGTGGTAGAGCAATTACCACCTCCCGTAAATGTTAAGGGAGTTAGAAGTTTTCTTGGCCATGCCGGCTTTTATCGCCGGTTTATTAAAGACTTCTCGAAAATTGCTAAACCACTTACACAATTATTGCTCAAGGATGCCCCATTCAATTTTACTGATGAATGTCTTTCTGCTTTTGACAGGTTGAAGCGAGCCCTGATTACAACACCAATTATTCAGGCTCCATATTGGGAACTTCCGTTCGAAATCATGTGTGATGCTAGCGATTTCGCAGTTGGCGCGGTACTAGGTCAAAGAAAAGACAAGGCTTTGAGTGCAATTTACTATGCGAGTCAGACATTAGATGAGGCTCAAGTGAAATATGCCACCACAGAAAAAGAATTGATATTGTGGTCTTTGCGCTAGAGAAGTTTCGATCTTATTTGTTAGGTTCGTATTATTTAAACTGACCATGCAGCATTGAAGTACCTTCTTGCTAAGATGGAAGCCAAGCCAAGACTGTTGCGGTGGATACTCCTACTCCAGGAGTTTGATTTGGAGATTCGAGATAAGAAGGGAGCTGAGAATTTGGTTGCCGATCACTTATCCCGCATACCATCGTAGGAAGAGGGAGATTCTTTACCTATTAATGATTCTTTTCCTGGCGATATTCTGATGGCTATTACCACTAATGAAAATCTGTGGTATGCTGATTATGCTAATTTCATTGTAGGTAATCTATTGCCTCCTGACTTGTCTTTTCAGCAAAGGAAGCGTTTCCTTCACGACGTGAGGCAGTACTTTTGGGACGATCCTTATTTATTTAAGGAATGTGTGGACGGTCTTTATAGACGGTGTATACCGCAGTGAGAGACCAAAGCAATCTTAGAAGCATGCCATTCTTCATCTTATGGTGGTCACCACGGTCCGTCTCGAACCGTGGCTAAGGTACTTCAATCTGGTTTTTATTGGCCCTCTATGTTTAAAGACGCTAAGGATTTTGTGGTAGCTTGTGATGCATGTCAGCGAACAGGAAATATATCTAAGCGTCATGAGATGCCTCAAGTAGGAATACTAGAGGTCGAGGTTTTTGATGTATGGGGCATTGATTACCAAGGCCCATTCCCGTCCAGCAAAGGTAATAGATATATATTAGTCGCTGTTGATTATGTATCCAAGTGGGTAGAGGTTGTTGCCTCGATCCATTGTGATGCTAAGACTGTCATCCAACTGTTTAAAAAGGTAATCTTCCCTCGCTTTGGTGTCCCTCGGGTTGTCATTAGCGACGGAGGTATGCATTTTAAAGAAAAACAACTTTGTGCTTTATTGTTTAAATATGGTGTTGCATACCGTCGTGGTTTGGGATACCACCCTCAAACTAGTGGTCAAGTAGAGGTTTCCAATCGTGAAATCAAAGAAATTTTAGCAACAATTGTCTCTAAATCTCGAAAAGATTGGAGTATGAAACTGGATGATACCTTATGGGCCTATAGAACTGCATTTAAGACACCAATTGGCAGTTCACCATATCGATTAGTCTATGGTAAATCTTGTCATTTACCCGTATAATTAGAGCATAAGGCTTGGTGGGCCATTCATGAATTGAATTTTGACAACAAACTCTGTGGCGAGAAACGTTTGTTGCAGATAGATGAGCTGGAAGAGTTCCGGATGAATGCCTATGAAAGCTCCAGAATATACAAAGAGAAGACAAGACGGTGGCATGATAAGAGACTTATACCGCGAGAGTTCAAAGTTGGTGAGAGAGTATTGCTATTCAATTCCCGACTCCGCCTTTTTCCTGGTAAACTAAAGTCCAGGTGGTCTGGCCCCTATTCGGTAACTTCTGTTTCTAAGTTTGGGTCAGTCGAGTTAGAAAACTCCGAAGGCAAGCGGTTTAAGGTAAATGGTCATCAAGTAAAGCATTACTGTGGAACCACGGGTTCTATTGGAATGATCAAAGTATTATACTTCGACCATATTGATGAACAAGCCAATTGAGGTAACAAGGTCGAGCGGGACCTTATAAACCAGAGCTTACCTGGAGGCAACCCGGATTGTATTAAGCTTGTAAGTTTGAACTTTTTGCTATTAGCTTAGTTTAGTTTAGCTTTGTGAGTTGAATTACTTTTAGTTATTAATTTAGCTTCTTAGTGCTTGTCATTAGCTTCGTTTGAGTATTAAGTGAGAATGAGGGACTGAGTTTTGACTGAAAGGTGCATTATAGGAGATCGTGTCGCGCAATTTCGCAAAACGAAGAAAGATAAGCAGCGTTTTCATCAGAATAAGTCGATCGACTGATTTTTTTAGTCGATCGAGTACTTTTGCTGAGACAGGATTTTTTTACGAGATTTAGTCGATCGACTGACTTTTGTGGTCGATCGACTAATTTTGGTGACATAAGGTTTTTTGCCAGATTTAGTCGATCGACTGACTTTTGTAGTCGATCGACTAATTTTGGTGACATAAGGGTTTCTGCCAGATTTAGTCGATCGACTAATTATAGCGATCGATCGACTATATCGAAGCAAAAGTAAAAAAAATTTCAAACGTTGCTGCAATTTAAACCTTGCACGCATCAAACATTGCTTCATTCTTCCTTCTTCCTATTTTCGCTGCTACTCTCAATTTCTCCCTCTTTCTTTCACTTAATCCCTCTCACTTTTTAAATCTATCCATTTCCTAACCCTCACAAGTAAATTTTATTGCTTGAATTCCTTTCAATCATTCATTGCTACTACTTTCTAATAATCCTAATTGAAAAAAATTAGGGTTTGAGTTTTCAATTGATTTGGGGATTTCTGAAAAAAATTACATGACTAACCATCAAACTTTACTTGTGATAGGTAAACTATGGAAGGAGGCAAGCGACGGAGGATGACCACCAGACAAACTTCCAGGCGCCAGACAGCAGTTCCGACGCCACCCGCAGAGACGAGCATGTCAGGCAGTGACGGAGCTCCAGTAACCCCGCGTACCGCAATGATACAACACGAACCTTTAGATAGTCTACCTAACTATCCGGAGGTAATCTTTGAATCCCAAACTCAAAAGAATCGGTTTGAATCACTCTCGCACAATCCTATTGTTCCCTCGCGTTTTCTTGATCGTGACACGCTAGTGGCTTTGGGTCTCTACGATAGTGTTATAGGAATTCTGAATGGTACGGGAACGTCGGGTTTAATTCAGATGAAAGAATACACTTACCAATCCCCTACACTTGAGTTTTTCAGCAGTTTCTTTTTCTCTTTTGCTGATTTTAAGGCGAATGCGAATGCCGCGTGCATCCGTTTCCGCCTTATTAATCAGCCATTTACCTTTTCCATACCCGAGTTTGGTGCTCTTCTTGGTCTACTTGGAGATGAGGATTTCCACCCCCCTAGAAAACTGATTTAGCCACTGTGGGCTGCCCTTTCCGACCACCATAATGGTAGGAAGCGGGGCTTGTTTGTGCATCATCCGGCTGTACGTTATTAGCTTCGATTAATTGCAAGCACAATTTTTTGGACGAAAAGAAGACAATAACGTAAACTCGGATAAGCTTCATTTCTTGGGCGGCTATCTGAATATCGATAGTGGTCGCCCGTTTTTGCTAAATATAGCCTATCTCGTCGCTCAGCACTTTGTTAATATTGCAGACGGGATTTTGACCTCTATCTACTGTGGGGAGGTGGTCACTCATATCTCTAAACAATTGCTTCCCGATTTCCCCAGGGGTATGCTACCCATTGGTCATGAAGACCAATTTTTAGACAATGCTTGTGTGCTCGATCGATTTTTCATGTGTCACATAAATTGGCTCTTAGATGACGGGACGTGGAAGATCTCCACATCCACCTCAGTGACTTTGCCTTGCGACTCTTTACCTCGTTTGACCCCTCTTCCTTTTGTCGCATGAAAGGCATCTCGACCACCTGTCCCCTCGTACCTTTTACCTTACATTATGCCTAGGAGGGCCGCTGGTCGTAGTCAAGAACGAGATATGGGGCAGCCATCTACACCTGCTCCTACTGGACCTTCCTCGGGTTTTCCGACCCATTTTTTACCTCCACCCCCTTTTGTGCCCCCTTCGGTCATTGACCAAGGGGCACGTGACCGTATGCTACTTGATTTAGGTAGCAGGATAGCGCAAATGCAGATGAACCAGGCCTTGGTTGGGTTCTCTATCTATGAGTCCTACATACGTAGTGGCCGAGTACCGCATGATAGGACCGACCCTTCTTACTACCGCTATCCGGAGGGTGGTTATCCCGACGGAGCAGCCACGGAGGCGAGTGGTAGTGACGAGGACGCTTAGTCTGAGTCGGAGGAGGAGGAGAGCGATGGTTAGTAGAAGCTTGCTACGACCTCCCATGTTGTCTGCTGGTTTGGGGAGGTCATATTTGTATATAATTGTATGTTTCTTTATCATATTTCACTCCCGCATGTATTTATCTCATCTTGCACCCCTTTCCCTTACCTATTGTTGCTGCTGATGTTTGTTTGCTGAACACAATTAGGTCATTGTGTGATTTGGTTTGGGGAGGGTATGCATCTGTCTTAGTTTGCATCCATCTGCATTTTATTGCATTTCGGCGTTCATGTTTATTGCATTTCTGCATGCATAGTTTCTTAAAAAAAACAAAAAAAAATTGAAAAATCATAAAAATATAAAAACATGTTTATTTTTGCATTTAGGTCGAGTCGGAAGGGTCAAAAACAATGATGAAACCGCTTATATGCTTTTATAGTCTAAGCCTTGCGCTGTTAATGCCGTCATGCACAATCATTTGCACAAATCTACGAGTTTTTGATTAAATTTTACTGAACGAATAGACTTGACTTGATATCGGCAACCTACTTAAACATTCTAAGGAATTAGAGCCTCCATAAACTGATGACATTCATGATCAGTTTCATCTAGGACGTGAGTACAACTCCTTATAAGGCATGTAACATTAATTTGCATAAGCATGACATCTACCTCTTTGTGCCTGTATGCATTAAGTTTGTGGAAGGTGACACATGTGGAGAGGCAAACGTTTCGTTCTCATATTTTACCCTTAAAATTCACTAGCCAAAATAACCTATTTTGACCCAATTTTTAACTACAATCCAAAATTAGCCTACCTTAGTCAAGCTAAATTAATTGTCTGTATTGGGTACGTATTTGATCGTTAGTTTGGTATTTCAGTTGTGCAATGAAAATAGGGTTGCTAATTTGAGAATGAGGATGAAAAAAAAAGAGAATGAAAAAAAAAAAAAAATAAACCCAACACTCCGGAAAAAATAAATAACATTAAATAAAAGAGTTGTTGAGTGTTGAAAAAGAAAAGAAAGCGGAATGTTTATACTCCCGTGCTTGTCCTTATACATTTTTAAGGAGCCGTGTTGTGTGTATTGAGTTATGCCGAATTTGGCATCGATCTTAATTTTAAATTGGGTTTATAAGGCGGATGAGTCGCTAATTGGTTACGGTTGTAGTAGCTTGGCTTTACCTCCACATATCCAAAATTTATTGTGCCCCTTTTCACCCTATTACTTCACCACACACTAAATGTAAGTCCTCGGCATGTGTCTTGGTCCAGTTTGGTTGGAATGCGTATGTACGGTCGATAGAGGTATTTTTCATGTTAAACTGCATGCTTGCTCTTATAGGTCGCAGTTAGGTGAGTGACTATTTTCTCTCTATCTTATAAATTTTCTCACCATGTGCTTTGAATGAGTGATGAGTGACCCGTGAGAGTACGATATATACAAGTCTTGCAAGGTCGACGGTTTAGTTCCTATATCATTGATTTAACTCGTTCGCATTTGATTTTGTGCCTTGGTGTTAGCTTTTATGCATTAAACGGGCTTAGACACTAGAAGTATTGGTAGCTCTGAGCTTTTCTTCGTTCCATTAAGTGAGTTTATTGTCTAAAGTCTTTGCTTTCTTGGGACAAGCAACAGTTTGGTTTGGAAGGTTTAATGCGTGCCTAATTTATACATTTATTTCAACCTTTTTGCACGCATTCCTATGCCATTTTGAGTAGCGAAAGCTACTATTCTACTTTGTTTCGGATACTTTGGGTATTTCTTTGTTTCGTACAGGTTGTTGACCCATAAGGAGCCAAAACAAGTTGAATCTCGTCTTTATGTTGCATTCTGAATACGAATGGAGTCATGCTTGGGAATTGTCACCTTGGACGCTCGCAAATGAAAGAAGATGCATTGAATTAGAGTGAAATTGGCGTGCTGCTCTGGAGAATAGTCGATCGACTATTCACTTCAGTCGATCGACAGGTTTTATAAATTAGTCGATCGACAACCATTTTGGTTGATCGACTAATTTGAAGTAGAGACAGAGAATTTATTTATTTTAGTCGATCGACCAGTGTTGTTAGTCGATCGACTGCTTTTAGCTTTAGCCGGAAATTTGATTATCTGATTCGGCCCATTAGTTTTAATAGTTACAGAGTTTAGTATTTAAGCTTGGTAAGACAGAATAATTAGGTTATGCTTTTTATACTCTTAAACATCCTACGTTCTTTTTAGCAACTTGATATTGAATTCTTGGAATCGATCTTTCTTCCTCCTTTTGGTATTTAATCTTCTTTTATATTAATTCTTTTCTCTCATTCTCGCTCTTTATTATTTACTCTCGCTCGTTAATTTCTTTGTCTATTAATTGTTGTCTTTAGCCATGTTCAATTCAATTCCTATTGTTGTAGTTAATTTCATTAGATACAACATGAGTAGTTAATTCTTCTATGCTAGGATTTAGGGGAACCGCGGTTATCTGACGGTATAATTATTAGATTATTAGTTAAGTCATAACTATTGGTTTGTATTGTTAATTGTTGCTTTAATTGTTAGTATATTGGTTAAATGCATGTGACCGATCTATTACTTTGTTAAACCTCGACCTAGATCGTAAGATATGGAAAGGGTAGAACTTGCAGCGAACAATAGAATGCCCTAATTAGAGCGAAAGCTAAAGTAGTAACTCTAGGGTGAATAGTATACCGGAAGGAACTATTCCTTACCCTTCGAACCATGTTTATGTTAATCTTTTAATTCTATCTTTGACCGTCGTTGACCGTGGTAACCCGATATCCTAGCTATTTCTCTTATTATATTTTAATCAACTTTCTTCCTTTATTTGGAGCTTTTTGAGTAGATATGAAGCATGGCGGAGTCAGATCATAGAAGATTAGGCACGGAAGTTGAGAGCAATGGAGAAGAAATGAAGAAAAACCAAGAAACGAGTCATCTGAAGGATACTCGATCGAGCAGCACTACCTTGCTCGATCGAGTCGGGCTGAAGGATGCTCGATCGAGCAACATCACTTTGCTTGATCGAGCAACCCAGTTTTTGGCAGCTTTCGTATTTTCCTAAACTAGTTTAACCTAGTTAATTAGATTTTATTATAAAAGGAAAGCTCGTCTTTCATAATTAGGTATGCTTTAATATGAGAAACTCAAGTTTTCTTTGCTTTGCTACTGGATTTTATCATCAAGACGATTGTCTTTAGTTCAACTTGTAATCGGTATTCTTTAATCTTTCTTTGTTATTCAATTAGTTACCTTTTAGTTCTTTAATTATTCTTTGTCAATCCTTTCATTGTTTTAATCATGTTTGCTTTATTTATTGTCGTCGTTATTAATATTGTTATGAGTAGCTAAATTCCTTTCTATGGTTGAAAGGGGATCTAGGATTGTTAGAAGGGGTAGACTAATTAATTGAATTTCAATTGCATGGTTATCGTTTGATTATCGTTTTAAATCTAGTTGCTTGATTACTGGCCAGGATTAATTAACTAGTCTCGCAAATTAGGATTAACACCGACCGGGTTAAGATTAAGATAGGCTACGATAATTGAATAGAACTCGTTTATTTATAGCGATCGCATGTTAGATTGTCGATCTAAAGGGCATAATTGAATCGACCGATCTTGTGACCTTAGATAACTTTATTGCATGATAGTTGATTACACCCTTACCCCTGAAAAATAATCCTAGTGAACCTGAGACCCTAGACTTTTAATCTTATTGATTTCAATCTTTTATTGTTATTGTTTACTATTTATTGTTATTGTTTGCTATTAGTTTAGAACACAAATCGTAAACCCCGAAATTGTTACTATAGAGACGAACCTAGTTTAACAGATTAGAATACTACCGCCTCCCTGTGGATTCGATACCTTACTTACCGCTGACTATTAGTTAGTAGTGAATTAGATTTACTTTGATTAAGGTGACGCGGCTTTATCCTTATCAAATTTGGCGCCGTTGCCGGGGAGGCAACAGTTTTCTGTTTGTTTCTACTTAGTTTGTCTTTTTCTTCGTCTCAGGGAACCTAAGTTCCTTGAGACCGTTCTTATCCTTTTCTTTAGTGTTCGTTTGTGCCAGGTGTTCCAGGTCCGATCTCGTACCCTACGATTCCGAACCAGAGAGAACTCTCCGAGTTAGACGAAACTTTTGGAAGGAAATTCAAGAAGCGGAAGACTTGAGTACGCTTGACACAATTTATGCCGAATTCGTCGTAGAAAAACCATCCTTAGAAGAGGATACACATATTTCTCCACCCACTACAACCATGCCTACTTTAGCCAGCCATTCGGAGCCTATCGTTGCATCTATTCCCAAGGGATTCAAACTCCCTACTACGGGTAATAGAACTTTTGAGATTCGTACATCCTATATCTCTTTGGTGGAGCGAAACATGTTTGGAGGAAGCCCCACTGAGGATCATGCTAAGCATATAGAGAAATTCACCAATTATGGTTGCTCTATTCCTTTAACGGGTGGGGTAACGCAAGATCAGATCAAGTTGGTGTTATTTCCCTTTTCACTACGAGACGGGGAAGAAGATTGGTTGAATGAGTTAGATGTAGATGCACTTGGCATCACTGATTGGAATTCTTTGGCTCTTGCATTCTATAAAAGATATGTCCCGCCATAGAAAACCAACGCCATCCGAAGTCAAATCACAAGTTTCAAACAAAATCCCACTGAGAACTTTAATGAGGCATGGGTTCGCTTCAAAAAGCTTGTCAAGTCTGTTCCACATCATGGTTTTGATACTTGGTTCCTATGCAACCAGTTTTACAATGGGTTATATGATGATCAGAGAACATTGCTAGATTCTGCTGCCAATGGAAGATTCCAAAATAACACTAGTGATACTAATGCTTGGAAATTGATTGATGAGATAGCTACTCACACTGCTGAGTATGGCAATCCCAGGGGTAATGCAAGGCGAGGAGGTTCGGACAATGCCGTTGCAGCTCACTTGGAGGCATTAATGGCTAAAATTGCCGAATTATAAACTTCAAAATCCTTGGAAAATAAACAAACGGTTCATCCCATGGTTCAACAAGAGCCAACTTGTGAAAGATGTGGTATTATGGGGCATAATGCATTATGGGGCATAATGCAGTCAAGTGTATGAGTACGGTTGAGCAAGTACTTGCCTTTCAATCCTTTAAGCAAGGTACACCGTACTCTAACTTTTATAATGAAAGGACGAGAGAGCATCCCAATTTCTACTACCGAAGTAAGAATGTTCTTAATCCTACCCCACCGCCACCTCAGCAACAAGGTTCCTCTTATGTGATTCCTCAGAATCGCAATTCTCAAGGTAACTATAACCGTTCAAATCAGGGAGGCCAAAACTTTCAACAAGCTCTACCTCCACCACCTCCAAGTAATGATATGGCGGAATTGAAAGTCATGTTGCAGCAAAGTCTCATGATACAACAAAAAAAAGATGCTCAGATCTCACAATTGCTCGCGCATACCAAGATAGTGGATACTCAAATTGCCCAATTGGCAATTCAAAATCCACACAAACAACCGGTTAATCTTCCTCCTCAAGGACACCCTCCACATGAACAAGCCAATGCTATTACTTTGAGGAGTGGGACCCATTACAAAGGCCCGGAAATGAAAGGGGATGAGAACGATGAAAGTATGGAAGTTGCTCTTTAAGGTTCGAAAAACAGCGAACAAGGGGCTGAAAAGGAGGTTGCTCGATCGAGCAGCACCCCTTTGCTCGATCGAGAAACCCAGGAAAAATCCAAAAATTTTGCTCGAGAAGTTCCTGAAAATTCTTGTTTTGACAAACTCGATCGAACAACCCCTTTGCTCGATCGAGCAACCCCTGATCAGGCTAGTAAGTCCTCTAATTCATCTTCAAAAGCAAAAGAAGCCGAGCAAATCGCCATTACACTTCCTTTTCCGCACCGCCAACATAAATCTAAGCTCGATAAACAGTTTGGGAGGTTTATGGAAGTGGTCAAGAATTTGCAAGTGAGTGTACCATTTACTGAGTTGATCACTCAAGTGTCGGCCTATGCAAAAATTTTGAAGGGCATATTGACAAGGAAGCGATCCCTTAATGAAGTGGAGACGGTTGCATTTACTGTGGAATGCAGTGCTGTGTTACAATCCAGATCGCCACCTAAGCTAAAAGATCCAGGGAGTTTTTCTATTCCTTGTAATATAGGCTGTTTAGCTATTGATAAAGCCCTTTGTGATTTAGGGGCTAGTGTTAGTGTAATGCCATTTTCTATATTTAAAAAGTTAAATATGGGTCAACTTACTGTTACAACCATGACCTTACAAATGGCCGACCATTCTATTAAACACCCATAGGGAATTTTAGAAGACGTACCGGTTAGAGTAGGGAAATTTTTCATACCAGTTGACTTCGTAGTCTTAGATATGGCTGAGGACACCCAAGTTCCTATAATCTTAGGACGACCATTCCTCCATACTGCGGGGGCGGTTATAGATTTTAAGAACGGGAGACTTACACTAACAGTGAGGGATGACAATATCACTTTCAACTTAGATAATGCAATGAAACACCCCATGCTAGAAGAGACATGTCATATGATCGATATTGTGGATTTGAATGTTGATGATTGTCTCTCTTTATGTTTGAATAG
Source organism: Heliosperma pusillum (assembly GCA_022085475.1). NCBI lineage: Eukaryota > Viridiplantae > Streptophyta > Magnoliopsida > Caryophyllales > Caryophyllaceae > Heliosperma > Heliosperma pusillum. Next base: position 28,908 of record JAIUZE010006417.1, on the reverse strand, counting down.
GGATCCTCTAGAGATCCCCTTAATTTCCAGCACTTCTGAAGTTGAAAGCTCACGGAGTAAGGCAGTAGTTGAGATGGTAAAACTGCTAACAGGAGAGTAATGCAAGTTACAAAGGGTGTATAGCTTAGGTAACCCCCATACGGTTACCGAGATCCCCATTCATCCTAACTGATGAGCAGTAGTGACAGCTGGTCACTACGCCCCTCATTTTGCAGCTGGTTTGGGGGAGACTACTATCCTATACAGCTGTTATTATCTATCCTTGTACTTTCTTTCATTGTATTTTCTTTTAGTTATCTCCCTTTCCCCTTTATTTGTTAGTTGTGTTAAGTTGCTGTTGTTGGTTGTTGTGTGATTGCTGTGTTGTTAGCGTCACACTGAGGACACTGTGACATTTAGGTTTGGGGGAGTGTCTTTATTTATGTTGTGTGTTTATTTTCCGTTGCGTCAAAGAAAAAAAGACCATAAAAATTGAAAAATTTACAAAATCCAAAAACATGTTTTTTATTTTATTAGGTCGAGTCTTGGTGAAGTTGAATAACAATGATGATAATTTGCATTGTTTCTGCATTTGAATCCCAAATAAGTTGTCCATGTACATTGTTTTGACTTACTACTTTTGAAAACAAAGTTCATAGAACAAGTCTTGACCGTTTTTGACATACCTTACGCTAGTTAGATTTGGCCAATTTTAGTTGGTAAATCACTTAAAATTCTGAGGTCTATAGAGCTTCTTAGGCCAGGAACATCAATAAACTAGTCTCATTGTCTTTAGGCTTGAGTGTGGTACTTCTTGTAGAATATGTAACATCAAATTGCATAAGCGTGACATTCGTTTCTTGATACCATACGCGTTCGTTTGATAAGTACATGAGGAAAGGTGGTTCTTTTTGTTCAAATGAGCCTCACATAGCAAAAAAGACTTGATTTTATACCCTTATTATTAAGTTCTTAATGTTTAGCCAATTTGAGCCTTTTGTAGCCTATTTTATAATCCATCTAATAGCTACATTCCTAGAATTTGCCTACCTTATCGGGACAGTCGCAGTTGCATGTTTTTCTTATCTACTTGTCTACTATGGTTGGGTTGGGATTTCTGAAAAAAAAAAAAAATATCAAATGGGTGTAGCAAGTAAGTATATTGGCAATTGTGTCATTTATTCCCTTTGTTGAGAAATGTTATGAAGCAAAAGAAAAGAAAAGAAAAAAAAGAGAAAAAAATATATGTTGCTTCATTAAATTGTTCAAGGGATAATGAAAGGGATTATACTCGAGTCTAATGCATTTTTCAGAGAGCAATATCGATATCTCTCTTGTGTTGTCAAAGTTTAAGATGATTTCTCTAGACGGGTGTTGGTTTGTGCTAGTCTTGTAGATTTGTTTTGGTAAGTGTCGCTGCGACTACCGGTCTTAGCCCCACACACCCATACGTGCCTTGGCACAATCCACTTCTATACCTTCACCCATTAGCCTCCCTTGTTGTCTTGATTTATGTACTTTATAGCGAATGCGTATTAGTTGGGGAAATTACTATCACATTAGAATGCATGCATGTTTCATAAGTTGAGTGAGTGTTTCTATTTCTTTCTATCTTCACAAAAGACACCCTTACGTAAACTTATGAGTGCATGAGTGAATCCGCGAGAATCTGATAAATTGAGCCTTGTAAAATTGAAAGGTATTTGGTTTTTGTCTATACTACGGTATCATGTAAAATCTTGGAATATGAGCTGCGTTTTCTACTTTCCCGTGCCTTTGAATTTGTTTTATTGGTACAACTTGGTCATTACTTTGTTATAGATATGGATATCTTGGGATTTGTATGAGCTTTAACATTAGCTTTAAGTCTTTCATTCACCATTTGTATGTTTGTCCTTGTATAGTGTTGAGTGCTTTGCTTAGGGACAAGCAAAGGATTGGTTTGGGGGAGTTTGATGATCACTATTTATACACATATTTTATGCTTCCCTTAATTACATATAACTCGATTTACCGTAGAAGGTTAGGCACGGAAATCGAGAGCAATGGAGAAGAAATGAAGAAAAACGAAGAAACGAGCCATCTGAAGGATGCTCGATCGAGCAGCACTACCTTGCTCGATCGAGTCGGGTTGAAGGATGCTCGATGGAGCAACATCATTTTCCTCGATCGAGCAACCCATTTTTTTGGCAACTTTCGTATTTTCCTAAACTAGTTTAACCTAGTTAATTAGATTTAATTATAAAAGGAAAGCTCGTCTTTCATAATTAGGTATGCTTTAATATGAGAAACTCAAGTTTTCTTTGCTTTGCTACTGGATTTTATCATCAAGACGATTGTCTTTAGTTCAACTTGTAATCGGTATTCTTTAATCTTTCTTTGTTATTCAATTAGTTACCTTTTAGTTCTTTAATTATTCTTTGTCAATCCTTTCATTGTTTTAATCATGTTTGCTTTATTTATTGCCGTCGTTCTTAATATTGTTATGAGTAGCTAAATTCCTTTCTAGGGTTGAAAGGGGATCTAGGACTGTTAGAAGGGGTAGACTAATTAATTGAATTGCAATTGCATGGTTATCGTTTGATTATCGTTTTAAATCTAGTTGCTTGATTACTGGCCATGATTAATTAACTAGTCTCGCAAATTAGTATTAACACCGACCGGGTTAAGACTAAGATAGGCTACGATAATTGAATAGAACTCGTTTAATGATAGCGATCGCATGTTAGATTGTAGATCTTAAGGGCATAATTGAATCGATCGATCTTGTGACCTTAGATAACTTTATTGCATGATAGTTGATTACACCCTTACCCCTGAACAATAATCCTAGTGAACCTGAGACCCTAAACTTTTAATCTTATTGATTTCAATCTTTTATTGTTATTGTTTACAATTTATTTTTATTGTTTGCTATTAGTTTAGAACACAAATCTTAAACCCCAAAATTGTTACTATAGAGACAAACCTAGTTTAACATATTAGAATAGTACCGCCTCCCTGTGGATTCGATACCTTACTTACTGATGACTATTAGTTAGTAGTGAATTAGGTTTACTTTGATTAAGGTGACGCGACTTTACCCTTATCAAGTGATGACAAAATGCGCTGTAAAGGGCCTGTGTTGATATGTGGGCCATGTACACAGCCCGACGAGCTACCATGAGTGACCGAGCCCGGCCCATGGTTTGGGTCGGGGTATTACAAGTAGTATCAGATCAACCATGCGACCGTGTAGTGGGCTTGTGGTCAAGAGTAAGTAGGTCACCCACGTAGCGGGGGAGGATTCTAAGAATGTATGAATGTAGTCAGATGCTGTCAGGCGCAACGAGGACATTGTGTTCTTAAAGTGGGGGTGTGTAATACGTCATGCGTGTAGTAGCCCCTTGAAGAGGTCAATTAAGAAGTTTAAATGACTAGTGCTCGAAAGGATTTACAGTATTACCTATAGAAACAAAGTGAACTTTCATTTTTGGTTATCCATGTAAAAGAACTCCATCCTTAAGCGTGCTTGGCTGGGAGTAGTCTTAAGATGAGGGACCTCCTAGGAACTTCTCGGGATGCGCATGAGGGAGGACAAAATGCGCTGGAAAGGATCCGTGTTGATATGTGGGCCATGTACACAGCCCGCACGAGCTAACGTGAGTGACCGCTTCCGACTCAGGGTTTGGGTCGGGGTGTTATATACTGCCTCCGCCCCGGTCATTTGTCATCTATTCGTTTTGGCACAAAAACCAATAAAATGACAAAAAAGAGAGAATACTAATGGTAAAATAAAGAGTTATCTCACACATCCACTTGTACACATTACATGATCACTTTTCCAATTGGGTAAAAGTGATCCAAAAATAAAAATAGATAACAATTCACTGATACACCCCTGAAAAGAAATTGATAACAAATGACCGGGGCGGAGGGATTAACTTTTAGCTTATTTTTTATTAATTCATTTTAATTTTGTCGGTTTTTTAGTAAATCTTCTAATAGTATTGTCTAGTTTAGTTTATTTTAATATAATTTACGTATTTGGATAATTGTTTTGTTTGATAATAATTAGTGTCATTTAGTTTAGTTAAATTTATATTAAAAGTCAAATTAGGATATTCAAACCCATTTTAGGATGCTAAGCTTAGTTGCTATACTTTATTTGATTAATTAAATTATTTTCAAAATTATTTGATAAGTTGTTCTTAGATTAATTTTGATAAAATTGTGTTTATGTTTGTGTTGTTATTCAGAAATCATAATGTTTGTACTTGTGATTGTTGATATAGTTTAGACCTATTACCCATTCAAGGATTACACATTAGGTGTAATTCTTGAATAGTCCCCGACATTGAACTATTTTTGAATCTTTCACGCCAGTTAGGTGGCAAATACTAATTATCTCTTTTGTTTTTATGCGACGAATAAATTTGGTTGGGTTGAGGGTTATGTTAATGCTCTCTGGATACATATATATGTATAGTAACAAGTCATTCTAAATGGTGTATTTGGAAAACTGTAGGGAATGCTGCCGAATTTTTGTCTCATAACGATTAAATAGATGATTAGTATTTACTAATGGTATGAAAGATTGGATAGGATCCCAAGAACTCGAAATTATTGTTTGGTTTTTTTTTCAGGTTGGTGGTGATTGAATGCAGTAGTTTTTTTTTTTTGCAAGTGGTTGTAGTTGTTGTTGTTGTTGGTGGTGGTGGTGGTGGTTGTTGTTGTTGTTGTTGATATATTTTTTTGTTGAAGTTGATTATAACTATATTTTTAAATGTTTATATATAGATTTGCAATGAGGAGATTATAATGAAAATGGACGTATGAAAGATTGGATTGTAATAAAAAAAAATTAAGGCTTAAGTGTGTAAAGAGTGCTAATGAATTCATTAATTATGTTAAGCAACAAGACGAGTTCATTAGAAATAAAGAATTTAGGCGCTCATGTACACAATGCAAGAATAGAATGTATTTAGTTTAACAGGAAGTATGGAGACAGTTAGGGTTAAAGGGTTTTGGGATGACTATTATGATTGGGTGTGTCATGGAGAGAATAACCTCATTGAGGAAAGGATAACGCCCTCTAAAAATCCTTACATGGAGATAGTGGAGGATGCGTTGCGCGATAACATTGATTAAATTAGGGAGGATACTCTTAACGCCGAGGTGGTGAATGAATCTCCAAATCCCAGTTTACTTACCTTTTGAAAAATGATAGAACATGCCGAGACACCTGTATATGAGAGGAATCATTTCTCTTTGTTGCAATCGGTTTTAAGGTTGTTTACTTTAAAATGTGAAAAAAAAATTACCTCGCAAATGTGTAGGTGGTATCTCGTCATTTATTGAGGTCATTATTCCTCAAAGTCGTGTTATGACGCGTAACTTCTAAGAAACCAAAAATATTCTCGAAGCTCCCCAATTTCCTTATGAAAAGGTTTGTGCGCGTTTTAAAGTATGTATGCTTTTGTGAGAGGACGTCGCTCTTCTCGATTAGTGTGGTATTGAATTTTAAGGTTGTAACAACCACATTAAGGTGGATGTTACTAATTCGATACCTATTGAACATGTACTGAATTTATTCCTTAATAGATTAATTAATCACAATTAGTATGTGATTACGTAAACCTTTTATCTCCCTTCTAACTCCTATTTGGAGAGAATATAAGGAGAAGAAAACAAGGTGATGAGAGACTAACTTATTGGCACACACAATACAAACATACATACAAACTCTAGAGGCTAAGTCCACCATCAATATGAGACGTGAGACTTGGGGCGTGGACATTTTCTGGGACTCTAGTAGCCGCCGGAGGTACGATGTATGGTAGTGGGTAGTTAGCGAACACAACAATCCGATCTCTTCCACATAAGGTATGTCCTTAATTTCCAACAGTGGTATCAGAGAAAATGTATTTTTGCTACTGCCTCTATTTTTATAGCTTTCTTTTCTCCATGAGCAACGTCTAAATATTATACAACTAGATTCCATGCCCGTGCGATGCACGGGTCTACGTTAATGTCATTTTCGTAATTTTTCTATAACAGTTAACTTATAAAAATAAACTTTTTGAAATTTTAAGACTATAATAAAATATACTCCGTAACTTTTTTAAAAATAATATTGATATATTGATTCAACTTCTATCTTAAACATACGTTATCAACCTTGTCGGGACTCAAGTTATATTTGATCTATATTATGACTCGAAAAATTATCCAAAGTACCTAAGAATTAAGCTCTCTAAGACAATGTTTAAGAAACTTAAAAGATTTTGGGTTGATCACCTCACCTTATGCTAACTGTTCGATATGGGGCAATTCTACTATTTATAATTATTAGTATATTCACCACACATACATTATTTTTCAATGTGAGATATATAACATACTAAGAATTACACAACGTATATGCAAATAATATGAAATTCTATACTGTAATGATAGCATTTTTTTACTACGAATCTAATTATATTATTTTCATAACTAATACAAAATCTTAAGAGCTCTCTAAAACAATACTCTCTCCGTCTTAATCATTTGTTTGCCTTTGATTAAAATACTCCTAAAAAAAGACAAACAAATGACCGGGACGAAGAGAGTATTTGAGAGACTTAAACGACTTTGGGTCCATCTCTAAGTTTCAAGGAAAACTCTTATTTATAATCGCGTGATCATCCCAGCTTATGATATTTCTCCGATGTTGGACAATTCTTCTATTTATACATAGTATATTTACCACACTTACATTACTTTTCAATGTGAGACAAATAACATATTTTGTAGTTACTATTAAAATTATTATATATGATACTTTCCTAAATTAATTTTGATGATGTCAATTTTATTAAGGTGGAGATAATAATACAAACTTTTAAGATCTCTGTAAGATAATACTTGAGAGATTCAAAAGATTTTGGGTGAATATCTAAGTTGAAAGATGACTCATTTTCACAATAATTTTTTGTGAAATGAATGTAAATTAATTTTTATTTTACACAATTTTCACCACTTGAATATAATATAGGAAATGTAAATTGAGATAAATAAAAGATTTTTCACTTTATTTTTTAATGATATTTTCCTAAATTAATTTTTGATTATGTAAGTTTCATTGATGTGGATATAAATTTTTAAGAACTATCTAAGACAATATTTAAGAGACTCAACAGATTTTGGGTTGATATCTAAGTTCCAAGGACGACTCTTATTTATAATTATAGGATCACCCCCATCTTATGATAATTTTCTGATGTGGGACAATATACTATTAATACGTAATATATTTACTACACTTGTATTATATTTCAATGTGGGACAAATAACTTATTAAGTAGTACACCATCAAAATTATTACTTATATAATACTTTCCTAAATTTTCTAAATTAAGTTTGATGATGTAAATTTCACTATTGTGGAGTTAATAATACAAAATTTTAAAGGTTCATTAAACCAATACTTAAGAGACTAAAATAACTCATATTTATAATCATACTTAGTATATATATTTTCCAAAAATACATTATTTTTCAATATGGGACTAATTCCCATTATACTAAAAGAATAAGAGGTCTCTAAAATTTTCCCGCCTAAGTGAGAAATGGTCTATGATTGGTCCTCACATTATTTCATATTAATTTTATACCATAGATAGAAGATTACTACTAATTTCAATATGTAAACCCACAATAATAATTATTTTGATTTTGCTACACATGTAGAATTGCATTAATAACATTATATGATGATATTAGAGAAATATTTTGCACAATAATTTTTCATAGCTTTATTTATGTCTTTTGTTAACTTGATTATATTTTTTACAACTTCTCTATAATTAAGTCATTAAATTAAAAGATTATTCTTTTGGTAAAAGTAATAGTATAATGATTATACTATTTCTAATAATTAAGTAATTTATAAAATTAGGTTCACTTTACACATTAATCTTATTTGGTGTGAAAACTATCAATTTGTTTCCTCTTATACCGCTTAAACATGTTACCAAGCTATATAATATTAACGTCTTTATACATTATTATCTAAAACCGTGCATTTGCATGAGATCTACACTAGTAACACATTAAGTAGTTTATCATCAAAATTATTATTTATGATAATTTTCTAAATTAATTTTTAATAATGTAAATTTAACTATTGTGACTATTATAATTCCATTTTGTTAAAAGCTCTCCAAAACAATAATTAAGAGACTTAAAAAATTGTGGGTTTATACCTAAGTTCAAGGATGACTCATATTTATAATCATAGCATCACCCTATGTTATAATAATTTTTCAATGTGGGACAATTTACAATTTATAGGTAATATATTCACCACACATACATTATTCTTCAATGTGGAACTAATAACAAACTAAGTAGTACACCATCTTTTTTCATATTATATTTATTTCTTTACTGTTATATTAATATTAGAATAAATAAAAAAATATTTTAAATGTCATTTACTAAATTATTAAAGTCATTTATTAACATAACAATATAAAAAAATAGTTTAAAAGACCGTGCGATGATCATATTTATGATCACTCCACTTTATGATAATTTTTTAATGTGGGACAAATTTTAATATTTATACGTAGTATATATTCACGAGTCACCATACCTACAATGTTTTTTTCAATGTAGTACAAATAACACATTAAATAATTTACCATCAAAATTATTATTTATGATACTTTTCTAAATTAATTTTTAATGATGTAAATTTCACTATAGCGAAAATTATAATACATTTTAAGAGCTTTGTAAGACAATATGTAAGAGGCTCAAAACATTTTGGATTGAAACTTTATTTCCAAATATGATTCATATTTATAATCATAAGATCACCCACCTTATGATAATTTTCTGATGTGAGACAATTCTACTATTTATAGACAATATATTCACCACACCTACATTATTTTTCAATGTAGGACAAATAATATACTAAAAATTACACCAAGTATGTGCAAATAATATGAGTTTCTATACTTTGCAGGGTTTTTTTTTCACCGCGAATCTAATTATACTATCTTCATAATTTTTTTTTACAATACTTAAAGTTTTTTAATAATACCTTTTAAAATTAATTTTTCATGATATTTCAGCGAGGCTATGGGAGATTGGGTATTCCGGCAAGGTGGGATCCTCAAATTGTCTCATGTCATCATGGACGTCTATCTCGTCCAAAAGCTCTTCAATAAACTCGGCATATATCCCTTTGGCCAGGATTGAACGAATGAGAGTCGTTCCTTGATAAAAGGGGCAGTCACTGAACATCTGGGGGTCTATGAGGGCGAAATACCTCATGTAGGCCTCCATTCGCAGATTGTGCTCTGCGATGCACGCGTCTGGGTCCATCTGGATATCGTTCGGGTTAACAAGAGGAAAAGTCATCATAATCTAACATTTACATTCGAAATATACGTAATTAGATAAAATAATAACAACAATACTAATAATTGCCTTAACAATTGCCCCAAAACAATTGCCTTAACAATTAGATGAAATGGGGCGGCGGCAGCTACTGGCGGGGCGTGGGCTGTGGTGGTGGGGCTGTCGTGGTGGTTCTTTAGGTGGGGCGATGTTGTGGTGGCCTTCGGATGAAGGATGAGAAATGGGGTCGTAGGTAGGTGACTAGGTGGACGGTGGCGGTGGTAGTGGTGGCATGTTGGTGGTGTGGTCATTGTAGGGTGGTGGTGGAGATTGTTGTTGGGTAGTGGTGGCCTGTTTCAGCATCTTCCGCATCAATTATCCTTAAATCGCCCTTTTTTGCAAACTTACTAACACCACAAGATATAAAAGATTTTACTTCCTCTTGAAACACGTAGAATACAACGTGTGTGTATACATCAACATGATGTTTTTCTATAGGTATCTTTGTTACAATAACAGGGAAGGAATGATCACTGTCATGGTCCGCACAACGTTGAGGGTAGCGTTGTTGGTTCATTGCAGTTTGGAACCGCATCCAGAATTCCACGAGGGTGCCAAAGTGGTTCTCATATCGCTTGAAGAACAAATTGGCGTTCTATAGTCTCTGTGTGTTTCGTAAGATGCAACTCAAAAGAATACCATGATGGTAGGCAGGAATCCAATGATGTCGTTCGGTGAACATTGTAGAAATCCATTTGTTGTCTTCCAGTATGAAAATCAGAAATAACGAGCTGCCATTTCTGCTCAAACTCTGATGGTTCCAAATCAGAGTCCCACACCATAGATTTGAAGCAGGAAAGGAAGTCGGTGTCTTTGCAAAGAGTTGAACCCATCTTGCCTGTGATTTTTCGGTTATATGCCATATGCAATAACAATGGCGAGCTATTTTAAAAACAGCAGGTGCGGCTTTTTTTACGCCAAGACACTTATCAGTGATAATGAATTTGGGCTTCTTTTGACCCATTGCATTCAAAAAATGTAGAAAAGTTCATGTGAAGGACTCTTCATTCTCATGTGACAGTAGACAAACACCAAAGAAGATGGACTTTCTACGGTGTTCAATTCCGGTGAATGGTGTTAAAATCGTCGAGTATATGTTTGTGTCATAGGTTGGACCAAAACTAATGTCATCCCCAAATTGTGAGTTATTCTGAACTACAATGGAATCACCCCAAAACACCCTCGAGAGACAGTTACACTTATCAACAGCATAGGCAAAGTAAAATCCTTGTTGGGTGGGTTCTAGCTTTTCAAGACGATTAATGAAGAGGTAAACATCTCTTTCCCCTGTATAGCACCTACATCTCTTGCTGGAAGTATTTGAATCCACCAAGGTAGCACCTACATTTTCAAATTCATTTAGAATATTCTTTACACATCCCAAAAGTCTTGGCAACTCCAATATTAAGTTTGGAATTGTCCACTATAAGTTGTTTTGGTAACATGTTAAGAGATCTTGAAAGCTTTTCAATATGTTGATTGGAAACAAATGTGAGATGATGGTTATACCCCAAACGAAAGTCATCAACCATAGCAGAATCCGTAAGTCCCTTATTTCCAATGGCAGATAATCCTATTTTGCTTTTCCCTTACATTGTCCACTGTGTCACTACACATTATTCCACACCAACTTTAAAACACAAATACACTACTCAATCACATCAGCAGCCTAATCCAACCATAAACCCTTTTTCATCCTCTTTTTAAGATCGTCATTCCCCTCTTTTAATCTCGGCCACGACAGGGTATCACCCGTCCCTCTTAGGTTTTTGTTTTGGCTTTTCCACTACGACTTATTGTCATAAGGAAAAGGGTTTAGGGTTGGCGGAGATGCCTAACCCAACCCTAAACCTTTTCCGTCCTCTTTTTAAGATCGACATTCCCCTCTTTTAATCTCGGCCACGAAAGGTATCACCCCTCCCTATTTAGAGTTTAATTTTGGCTTTTACATTACGATTTATTGTCATAAGGAAAAGGGTTTAGGGTATCACTTGTCCCTACCCAATAATTGGATCATGAAAATGGGTGTGTTTCTGTATTGATTGGTATATGCATTGTTGTATATCTTTATTTTGGGGGTTTGGATTTTGTGCATGTAACCTCATTTCCATCTTCTTCATGATTTTAGTTTGATTGGTAACTTTCAATTTGGATTTTAATTGATGGGTCATTATTAGTTTGAGGTTTTGCATCCAATCCCTTCAACAATTCCTGTTGTTGATGATTGCGGCGTGTATAACCATGAGGAGACCACTTTCGCTTAGTCGTTCTCTGTTTTGTAAACAGTTATGAGATTCAGTGACCATGTTTCTCCGCAAAGACAAAACTTAAATCCATGCTTGTGTATACACAAGTGGGTCACGTTGTTGGAGTAAGTGTCCTCAACAATAGTGCGATTACATAATTAAATCTCAATAATAAGAATACTAAGGGATGATAGATATTATAGTCAACTGGTCAACATTAATCAGTAACGATTGGCTTGCTAGAGTTTGACATTGCTGTCGTATGACGGTGGTGATCAGTTGATCCCTTAAGGTCACACCTATAGGACCATTCCCTTAATTGTAAAGTTAATTAATTGTATATCGATACAGATTAATTAAATCCTTAAAATGAACAAATTTTATTTGTGAGTGAAAATTTATGTCTTATTGTAATAAGATTAAATAAGACACATTTTTGTAATTAAAATGTTATATTACTAAAATTGATTATTGTTTATGAAAAAAAATTTGAGATAAGAATGATTAGTTGATTATAATTACAAAGGGTTGTAGATTATATCAACTGGACTTAATGTGACCCATTTTATATATGTAATTATGAATTATTATTTATTTTGTTACATAATGTGAAATGATATTTAAATTGTTAAATATACATTTATTTATCCTAATGACATGTGACATGGTACATGTCATACCACATTACAAGTGACAAAATTACAAAGATAAAATGGAGTCCATTTTAAGTGGGTGTGCCGTTTTGGTGGGTGTGTTTTAGGTTGTTATGGTTATTATTTTAATTGTTAAAACATAATCATAATGCCTAGATACCTAGACCTTGGGCTAACATTTTGATAAGAACAAACGGTGAGCATGCTTGGGGCTCCCCAAGACATGCATGTGGCGGCCTCACCCACCCCATAACCCCATGAGAATAAGTTCTCATTTTGGCTAATTAAAATGGTTCTTATCAAAATCTCTTTATCTCACTCACTAACATCTCTCATAAAAGAGTTCATGAATATTTTGTTCTAAAGTCTAAGATCTTCAATATACATTACTATTGTAGTAATTTTATTAGAATTAGATTTTCATTTTAAGGTCACTAATAATATTTCTAGTAAAAATATTACTGGTATTAAGGGATTGTCTTGGGTGCAATCAAGAGGAGTGTTTCTACCATAGAAACTAGAAGTTCATCCTCAATATATAAGCTCAAGAACAAGGTTTGTAAGGTGTCCAAATCTTGTGCCCATATCTTATAAGATCAATGTAAGGAAAAGTTTCTTCTTATCTTTCTTTTGTTATGCATGCATAAGTTCCCAATAGTTTAAGAGTAAACTATTTATTTTGTAATATTAGAAATGTCTAATATTGAGTTTAAGAAACTTACAAGTGGTATCAGAGCCTTGGTTGTTGCATGAATAATCGATTTACAAGTGGTATCAGAGCCTTGGTTGTTGCATGCATAATCGATTTAAAGTTTTTTCGAGTTAAAGTAACTTAAAGAAAACTAATAATTTGTGTTTTATAAGAAAAAATCACAAAGTTTTTGCATGTCAATATATTCTGGCACTAATATGATTTTAGGTCATTTTGATGATTTATGGAAATTTATAGTGCTCAAATATGATTTTTAGTGTTTTTATTACATTTTAATGAGTAAAATGATGTTTAAAATGCTAAAAATAGTTAGACTTATCTTATGACCTTGAAATTTTTAAAAAATATCACACATGCATTTGCCTTACCGTATGTAAACTTTCGTGTGAAGTGGACTAATGTCGTATGATTTATGTTTTTTATATGATAAAATGGAATAAATAAAGGTTAAATGGTTAAAAATACTTCCGCTTTGCATCTGCCCATGAAATTTTAGTATGTTGTCACATGAATGTTTTATTGTTAGACTGGAAATGTTTAGACTAATGTGATTTGTCTAGCATGATTTATGAAATTTTAATGTAAAAATGGCATAAATAGTGACTTATTTAGCAAATATAGCTAAAATAAATTTTATGTTAAGATAAAATTGTTCCTGGTTTATTAAATGTCCCACATTTCAGATCTAAAGTTGAAAATTTAACTTGATTAATTTTCACATGCTTTATGTATTTTATTTGATAAAACCGATAAAGCGCAACCGATTTTTCTCAAAAACGATTCGAAATTTTAAACCATGATTTTTGACATTATGAGTGTCATGTAAATGTTCCAGAATGTACAAAAACTTAAAATTCAAATTTTGAAATTATTGTAATTAAATTTGGATTTATTTGATTAAAATATGATTTTAAAAGTTTAATTATGAGCACTTAAATAACAACAAGTTGAATTATTGTCAAAAAATTGAGTGATGACTAATTTTTGAGTCCTAAATCAGTTGGGATAATTAACTTGGACTTAAATATGATTTAAGTATTGTTTGGTGATTTTAAAATGTTATTATCACGCATTTCCGTAAAACCGGGTTATATACGATATAAACCATAATATAGGGCGATTTGGCATTTAAAATGAGCATGTTTTATACATATTATTATGCTGCATATTTATTATGAATGTCATATTTTGGTTTATGTAATTTGGAATTATGTAATTTATTCTTTGAATGGCCTTAGTTTTAATCGATATTACCCGAAATGTAAGGGAATATTGATTCGGTTGTAATTTATTGTGAGCTCGTATCACTTTTATTGTATTATTTTATTTTACAAATGTATAATAGGAAATTATTGTAATTTTATTATATAATTTGTAATTATTTGTAATACCGGAGTTTCCCAAAGACGGTGCCATTCGGAAAGGAGTTTCGAGAGAGAGACGGTGACCTTGGGAGGCGTACTTATGAAGTTCAAGGGACCAAAGGAGTTGGTTTCCGAACTTGTAATAGATTATATGATTTACTATTCTAGGAAAGACCATACTAGGAGTTTTACTTTTATGCTTGCATTTTAGTTAATATGTTTGCATGCATTGCCAAATCGCCATAACATGAAATGCATATTTTATCGAGTTTTCGACCGTGTCAATTAAAATTATCATTGATTCATCGATTTAGTTCACTTAAACGAAATAGATAATAAATTGTCATGACCTCTCATAATAAATAATTGAGATCAAGCCTTACCAAATGTTAGAACCCATGAATCCGAATTTCGCAAGGAAGTAGGCTCGGCTCACCGGGGTGCTAAACTTGTTACGTTGGGTAAGTGGGGTAATAAAGGTTATTATTTCGAAATTTGGATTGAGGTCAACGGAAGTATTCGCGACCGTAGCCGCATGTGTTCCGGGCTTAAGATAAATATTAAAGTAATATTATCGACCGAGAATTCTAATGTAGAATCGATTAAAGAGTTAATCCACCGAATTATATTAATAAGGGATGAATCGGCTTACCGTGCCCAAGTTGATATGAATTTGGATCTCGGAATCATTTATGATAGTTGGGTAGAGGTCACTATATAAATGCTTAACTTGTTTAAAATGTTTGCAAGTTTAAAACGATAATTGTTAATTATTTCCTCCATCTCCATTTTGTAGTTTCATTTTACCGCAATGGATACATCTCATTCTACCGTACCTATCACCATTGATTCATATCACAAATCATTTGATGAAATTTGCTCTCTAAATAATCTTGATACGACTAGAGAACTTCATTTGGGAATAGGTTCTGACGGGAATCTCAACCTTGTTACCTCCTCCAAACCCCCTTTGCCAAATCTTTTGGTGAAAGAGTCTTGGGAAGACAATCTCACCAAGAAGATGCAATCCTTGTCTTTGGAAGCAAGGAGATCTCAAGAGACTAGTGGGAGTATCAGCAAGAAAAGTCTTGCACCTAAGATGAAATGGTTCAAAAATAAGAGGAAGAAAGGTAAAAAGTATAAGAGAAACGGAAAAGGTAGTAAGACTACCAAGGGTCCGCAATTCAATGATGAATGCAATTATTGTCATGGCATGGGCCATTGGATGAGGAATTGTCCCATCTACTTGGAGCATATTAGAGATGGACTAGTGATTCCGCTCGGTAATACTCTCTCCGAAATTTTTGTTATTGATATAAATTATACCTCCACCTCAACATGGGTATTAGATACCGGTTGTGATTCTCACCTTTGTAATCATTTACAGGGGCTAAGAAACGTGGAGAAGCTAGGCAAGGGTGATGTGGATCTACGACTTGGAAATGGAGCTAGGGTAGCCGCCACTTCTAAGGGGATCTACCTACTTGTTTTAGCTAGTGGTTTTGAATTGTACTTGAATAATTGTTATTTTGTACCTTCTTTGTCTAAAAACATAATATCCATAGCCATGTTGGACGTGGAAGGTTTTACTTTTCCGATCAAAAACAATTGTTGTATGATTTCAAAGAATGACTTGGTCATAGGCCAAGGTAATTCTATTAATGGTATTTATGTTCTTGAGACATCTAACTCAACCAAAGATATCTATAACATTCAATCAAAAAGACTCAAGTCAAGTGATCCAAATGAGTCATACATTTGGCTTTGTCGATTACGTCACATAAATGAGAATCGCATCAAAAGACTAGTATCGACTAGTATAATTAAACCGTTTAATTTTCAATCTTTTGGTATATGCGAATCTTGTCTCCTAGGGAAAATGACTCGTAATCCTTTTAGTGGTAAAGGGACACGAGCAAGTGAACTATTGAGCCTTATACATACCGATGTGTGTGGACCAATGACTATTTCTGCTAGGGGTAATTATGACTACGTACTTCATTACATTCACAGATGATTTAAGTAGATATGGGTATATTTACTTAATCAAATATAAAAGTGATGCTTTTGAGAAATTCAAGGAATTTCAAAATGAGGTAGAAAACCAATTGAACAAAAGGATAAAAGCATTGCGATCCGATCGTGGTGGTGAGTATCTTATTAATGAATTTGATTCACACTTGAAGAATTGTGGCATTGTATCACAACTAACTCCACCTGGAACACCCCAACTTAATGGTGTGGCCGAAAGGAGAAATCGAACCCTACTTGATATGGTTCGATCAATGATGAGTCAAACCGAGTTGCCAGACTCGTTTTGGGGATTTGCAATCTAAACCGCCATAATATCATTGAATAAAAGCCCGACCAAAGCAACCAAAAAGACTCCATATGAGATGTGGAAAGGGAAAGTCCCAAATTTGTCCTATATGAAAATTTGGGGATGCGATGCTTTTGTTAAGGTAAAGACCGACAGTAAGCGAGCTCCAAGATCCGAAAAGTGCATTTTCGTAGGTTATCCAAACAACTCACGTGGTTACTACTTCTACAAACCTCAATAAAACAAAGTGTTTGTGTCTAGTGAGGCTGCCATTTTAGAAAGGGAACATATTTCTAAAAGCCAGAGTGGGAGAAAATTTGAACTTGACG
Organism: Heliosperma pusillum; assembly: GCA_022085475.1. NCBI lineage: Eukaryota > Viridiplantae > Streptophyta > Magnoliopsida > Caryophyllales > Caryophyllaceae > Heliosperma > Heliosperma pusillum. Next base: position 11,870 of record JAIUZE010006417.1, on the reverse strand, counting down.
AAGTTCAAGAGCCACAAACCGAAGAGGAGACGCAAAGAAGATGTTCCTTCGTCGTCCACTTCTGTTGTTATTCCATCTGTACCTAGGAGGTCCGGAAGGGTTAGTCACCAACCAGATAGATACATAGGTATTATCGAAGAAAATAACAATTTTGACTTGTTACTTTTAGAAAGTGATGAACCCACGACCTACAAAGCTGCCATCTCTAGTCCGGATTCCAATTTATGGCTAGAAGCCATGAAATCCGAAATGAATTCTATGTATGAAAATCAAGTTTGGGACTTGGTTGATTTGCCTAAAGATGTGAGACCTCTTCAATGCAAATGGATCTTTAAAGTAAAGAATGACATAGAAGGACATGATGATGTCTACAAGGCGAGGCTAGTTGCAAAAGGTTTCACCCAAATTCATGGTCTTCACTATGACGAAACTTTTGCTCCTGTAGCCATGCTAAGATTTATTCGGATAATGTTAGCGATTGCCGCATTTCATGACTATGAAATATGGCAAATGGATGTCAAAACCGCCTTTCTAAATGGGTATTTAGAGGAGGAAGAGTATATGATGCAACCCGAGGGTTTTGTAGATCCCAAAAGATCCTAACAAAGTATGCATGCTTGAGATATCCATTTATGGTCTTAAGCAAGCATCGAGAAGTTGGAACCATCGTTTTGATCATGTTATAAAAGAAAATGGTTTCACTCGAAGTGTCGAAGAACCATGCTTATACATGAGATTTAGTAGGTGTTGTCTTCCTTATATTGTATGTAGATGACATACTTCTCATTGGGAATGATTTACCAATGCTTACCTCTGTCAAGGGGTGGTTGGGAAATCATTGCCAAATGAAAGATTTAGGAGAAGCACAATGAATATTAGGTATCCGGATCTATAGAGATAGATCCAAGAGGATATTGGCTTTAAGTCAGGAATCTTATATGAATAAGATTCTTCGACGATTCAACATGGATAAATCCAAGAGAGGTCTTGTTCCTATGGGTAGTGGGATCTTTTTTAGCAAGTCTCAATCACCCACCGAACCTAATGAGGTTGAACGCATGAAATCGATCCCCTATGCTTCTGTCGTAGGATCGATCATGTATGCCATGATATGCACACGTCCAGATGTCACGTATGCTTTGAGCATGACAAGTAGATATCAAGCCAATCCAGGTGAGAGTCACTGGATAGCCGTAAAGAATGTCCTTAAGTACTTGAGAAGGACTAAGGATTCATTCTTAGTGTTTGGAGGAGAGTCTGAATTATGTGTTAAAGGTTACACTGATTCAAGTTTCCAAACCGATAGAGATGATATGAAATCTCAAGGTGGATTTATTTATATGATAAATGGAGGTGCGATCAGCTGGAAGAACTTCAAAGAGTCGGTTATTGCGGATTCTACAACGGAGGCTGAGTACATTGCAGCATCCGAGGCTGCTAAGGAAGCTGTTTGGATAAGGCAGTTTTTAGAGGGGCTAAGGGTAGTTCCTTCTGCCAAGGATCCTATCACAATCTTTTGTGATAACAGTGGGGCAATCTTTCAAGCTAAAGAGCCCAAGTCTAGTAACAAGTCTAGACATGTACTTAGAAAATTTCATGTCATAAGATATTATATTGAAAGGAAGGAGATTGCGATATGTAAGGTTGGGACAAATGATAACATTTCTGATCCCTTAACCAAGCCCTTATCGCAGGCTAAGCATGACCAACATGTTGTTTCCATGGGTCTTAAACAAATGCCAAATTTGTATTAGATTATGAGATATGAAATAAAAATTGTGTTTTTATTCATCATATATGATAATCACTTTTATCTTTTGAGTTATATTTTAACTTTTATTTGTAACTTTGTTATATCCAAATGGGTTGTAGAGACAATTGGACCCCATTAAAGTGAACTGGATTAACATAGTATTGACCCATAGTCACTTATATGAAGTGACACCTCGAAGTGACTATATTGTGGTGCAATTGATGACACGTTCTAGTGTCATAGGGTCATAGGGATGACCAATCGATCACATAGGCAGACTGTATGAGACACTCTGTCGGGAAGTGACCGCTTATAGAGTTCTGGCAACTCTTATAGCCTTGTCGTGGCAAGAGCTATTATAGTGTTCTTTTTGAGTCAATTCTTTGACTAAAGATTGTTCGCCTAAGGTGGCATAGTTTCAGAGTGATTTTGATTTATGCTCTACGGCCTTCGTAACTGGGGTTAAATGGACATCTTTTGGGTCATGATGAGCTGTGGCTATTCAAAGGGAATAATGCGATAGGATTTGTCCACCCCTTGTCAGGGTTGTTTTAAAATCTCAAGGCCACTTGAGGACGAGTAAGCTGAAAATGCGTGGCCACGCTCGGAAGGTATCTATGGTAGATAATTTCGGTCAGACAGTTACTCTCCAGATCGAGGAAACCACTCATGATATGATCATATGCAAGTACGACCTGCAAGACACCTTGCATTGAATGGGAGATTGTAATTGGACAAGAAAATTGGTGACACACACTTGTCTCGGACAAGTGGGAGATTGTTGGAGTAAGTGTACTCAACAATAGTGTGATTACATAATTAAATCTCAATAATAAGAATACTAAGGGATGATAGATATTATACTCAATTGGTCAACATTAATCGGTAATGATTGGCTTGCTAGAGTTTGACCTTACTGTCGTATGACGGTGGTGATCAGTTGATCCCTTAAGGTCACACCTATAGGACCATTCCCTTAATTGTAAAGTTAATTATATCGATACAGATTAATTAAATCCTTAAAATGAACAAATTTTATTTGTGAGTGAAAATCTATGTCTTATTGTAATAAGATTAAATAAGACGCAATTTTGTAATTAAAGTATTATATTACTAAAATTGATTAATGTTTATGAAAAAAAAAATTGAGATAAGAATGATTAGTTGATTATAATTACAAAGGGTTGTAGATTATATCAACTGGACTTAATGTGACCCATTTTATATATGTAATTATGAATTACTATTTATTTTGTTACATAATGTGAAATGATATTTAAATTGTTAAATATACATTTATTTATCCTAATGACATGTGACATGGTACATGTCATACCACATTACAAGTGACAAAATTACAAAGATAAAATGGAGTCCATTTTAAGTGGGTGTGCCGTTTTGGTGGGTGTGTTTTAGGTTGTTATGATTATTATTTTAATTGTTAAAACATAATCATAGTGCCTAGATACCTAGACCTTGGGCTAACATTTTGATAAGAACAAAAGGTGAGCATGCTTGGGGCTCCCCAAGACATGCATGTGCCGGCCTCACCTACCCCATAACCCCATGAGAATAAGTTCTCATTTTGGCTAATTAAAAATGATTCTTATCAAAATCTCTTTATCTCACTAACATCTCTCATAAAAGAGTTTATGAATATTTTGTTCTAAAGTCTAAGATCTTCAATATACATTACTATTGTAGTAATTTTATTAGAATTAGATTTTCATTTTAAGGTCACTAATAATATTTCTAATAAAAATATTATTGGTATTAAGGGATTGTCTTGAGTGCAATCAAGAGGAGTGTTTCTACCATAGAAACTAGGAGTTCATCCTCAATATATAAGCTCAAGAACAAGGTTTGGAAGGTGTCCAAATCTTGTGCCCATATCTTATAAGATCAATGTAAGGAAAAGTTTCTTCTTATCTTTCTTTTGTTAGGCACGCATAAGTTCCCAATAGTTTAAGAGTAAACTATTTATTTTGTAATATTATAAATGTCTAATATTGAGTTTAAGAAACTTACAAGACGTCTCTATTTTCTTTACAAAAACCGTTTATGTTTGTGTGAAGTCAAGTAAGTGTTTGTTTATAGAGAGAGATATGGACTGAGATAGGGAGAGATCATTTAGCAAGAGAGAGGTAAGGGGAAGAGGAGGGGAAGGGGAGAATAAGAAAAGGAGAGTATGATGGTGATAGTGATATGAGAGTACAACAATTTTTCAAACTAGTATTGTTGTTCTCTTGTCGGGATAAGGTCTGCTCTTAGGTAGAACGAAATTCTACTTCTAAATATATATATGAATCGTTAGGAATCGTACCATTATTTTGGTGACTACTTGCTTTCAAATCCTACTGTACATTATCATCTAAGAGAAGGATCTAAATTCATCTATCAAGATTGAATTAGCACGAAAGTTTTACGTTCTTTGAAATTTTCCATGGCATTTGTGAACTCATAACTAATGGCATTCTTTTGTTACAGTTTACTAGACAAAATAATGAGGCAAAATCACTGATTTCTTTATGAAGGTCAAACGTTCCACCGCCCTTGAAAGAAGCCATATACGAGACTTTTGGTGAGGTTGTTGTTGGAGCCAGTGTCCTCCACAGTTAGTGCAATAACATAAATAAATCTCTGTAGGTTCACAGGGTATACTTTGTATTGTAATCAGTTGATTAACGTTTATCGATAACGGTTGGCTTGCTAGATAAGTTTGACGTTATCGTCATACAGATGGCGGTGATCAACGGGTCCCTAAAAGTCACACCTAAAGGATGTGATTGAGAGATGTGATTATTTGAGAAAATAATCATATTGATGCCTTATTAAATGACTAAAAGGTTAGTCGGTGTTTTTGACTAAAAGGTTAGTCAATGTGATGATGATATAATTATTTAATAATGATTAAATAAATTTAGCTGAGACGAATTAACTGTAATTCGTAAATTGAATATAAAAGGTTATATTTAATTGTTGTATATAATGTAAGCTAATTAAACATAAACCGTTATAATTAATTGGAAAATTATAAATATACGGATATTTATAATTAATGATGTATTATAATGTCGGTCTTTGACTAATGACGATTATAATGTATTACATTATATTAGAAGCTAAAATGACCGGAAAAAGTGTCCAGATACACTCGGGTTTTTCCGGTCAATGGGTAGTTATTTGAGGAGACTAAATCTCCTCATAATGGACCTAGGCTTGCCGTGAGAACAAAAGGAGGAAGGGAAAATTAAAACCTAATTTTTTCTACTCTCTCTCACTTGTGCCTCCATTACTCAAAAAAAAAAAAATCACAAAAACCTAAAAAAAGTTAACTGTAACTTTTAATCATCTTTCTAGCAAAAAGAAGGGCATATCTCGATCTATCTTGGGTGAGACAATTAGGAGGATATCTATTTTGATATCTGTTCTTAGGCCTAATTTGCTAAGTACCAAAGGTTTAATTCTTTTTCTCTATATTTTATATCGTTTTCGTATTAATGACTAGCAATTCATATTATATAATTTTGTTATAATCCTAAATTTTAAGGGGATATAAACAGTTATTTCCCACAAGTGGTATCAGAGCTTTTGGCTAAAAAATTATATTATATGTTTTTCATTTTTATGAAATATAAATTTGAGAAAGAAAAAAATTGTTTTTACCGAAAAAAAAAAAAAAACTCACGGCTGATTTTTTTTTATTGTAGCCGTGTGATGTTTTTTTTTGGGGTTTTGTTTATTCCATTGTTGATTTATTGATATTGTTATTTTAATAGGTTAAAATTCAATATAATAAATTTGTGATTGTTTTAATTTGATAAGGATTGAATTAAAATAAGATGGAATTGTTTTGATTTTGATGTTGTTATTTTTTCGGATTCATTGTTTTTAATTGATGATTTTTGAACAATGATTCAATTTTAATGATGTTCAAAGCGATTGTTATTAAATGAATATAACGATAATCGATTTAATCATGATTTAGATGTTCATTTTAAAAGGTTAAATTGAATAATCTAGTTTGAATCAATATTTAATAACGATTAGATATTGAATTTTGTACCGATCTAGCAATATATGCAACACCGAAATTTTTTTTTTTTTTGCAGTACATGCTGCCCGTTTACTGTACTGCTACTGTTAAAAAAAAAAAAAAAAAAATTTCCTGTTTTTTTTTTTGCTGTTTACAGCAGTTTTTTTTTGTATTTATTTTACTGTTTTTCCGGTTTTTGGTTTAAACCGTTAGAAAGAAAGTTAAAAAAAAAAAAAAATTTACTGGTACTGTTCACGATGAACAGTGATCAGTATAGAAAAAAAAAAAAAAAGTTTGTTTGTTTTTTTTTTTTTTGACATTATAAAGATAATGTTTGTTTGTTTGTTATTGTGAAAAGGTTCACAATAATGATACCCGATTATTTTAAAAATGTTTAAAATAAAAATGGATTATGGATGATTAAAATTGTTGTGGGCAATTAAGGAATTGTCACATAATTTTGATCGGTTTGAATGGTGGTTTGGATAATTATCAACATAATTAATGAATTATGTTTTGTAGTATTAATTTATATAGTTGATGCAATTTTTTGTTGAATGAATGAATGAATGGTTTATTTTACGTATTTTTGCAATTGGTTGAAAAATGTAATACCTAGTGTGGCTTTAGTTAATCATGTTTTCGTAATGATGAAAACATGGTTTGGTTGTAATTTTGAGATCTCGAATCTCCTTTTATTTTTCTTTTAATTATGTTTTGGAATTAGAATGTAAATAGGTTTATTTTGTAATTTTTAAATGTAATTTTAAGAACACTAGAGACGGAGATCGGATGCTCACTCCCGCTACAAGGACCAAGATGAGACAAAGTCAAGCTTCTCGGGTCCATAAGGATGGATTCCAAACTTGTATTTACTGTTCATTTTGGTAGATAGGTCACACTAGGACCGTTGTAATAGTTTACGTATTTTTCCGTTCTTTTGTTTTTCATTCACATGTTAAATAACTGCATCATATTCCGCCTAAACCAAACCACCTAAAATGCATGAAAAATGTTTCATATATTTTGAATTTTCATCATAGACATACAGATGTCACTCGTTCATAGGACCATCACCTTAGTCTAAATCATTTACGAAATGCTAGAATTTGTTCACTTAAAAATGAATTAAATTTAAGATGATGGGATCTTCCTCTAAAATGAAAATTGAGATTAGTCTTTATAGGAAAAACTACTATGAACCCCTTCTTCGTCGGAAGTCATAATATGACCCCTTCTACGTTGGGTAAGTAGTGAGTGTTGACCTATTTTATCTCAACATTATAGTACGATTAATATCTCGGGATTATAATGGACTATAAGATAGAATTTACAGAAATTTATCGACCGAGAATTCTAAAGGTAGAATTAGCCAAAAGGTTGGCTTATCAATTTACAGAAATTGAGTCTTGGAATCATTTATATAATTCTTGAGGGAGGTCAATTGTATAAATGCTTGAGTCATCGCATTAAACAGTTTTTGCATTAAGACTTAATTTTAAAACGATGAAACTTATCTTAATTTTTCTTCTTTTCACAGTTTTCGAATTTGTTATATACAGATATAACTGCTAATAACTATAATGGCTGGCCATACTGATGACCCAATGCCAAGTGCTACACTCGCTCGCGAGTCCTGGCTAAAGATCTTTATGGACAACATGAATCAGTCCACGCGACTGAAGAATGATGGGTCCAACTTTGCGGACTGGGAGGCGGCATTACGGAATGCTGCCATTGCTGACGGTAAGCTCAAGTACTTGACTGAGCCACTACCAACTAACCCAGGTCCCAATGCAGGAGCAAATGAATCACTTGCTTATAGTGATTTCGTTATGGAGGCGGGTGCGTTAAAAAACGTACTCATCTTCGCAATGGAATCCAATTTGCAGAGGCGATTCATAGCCCAGGGTGCAAACAAGATTTTCACCACTCTATCTAACGAGTTCTCGAAAGCTCCGAGGATCGTTAGCTATGAGTATACCTGTCGCTTCTTTGAAGCGAAACTCCAGAAGGGCCAAGCGGTTAGCCCACACATTCTTGCTATGATCGAGAATGTCGAGAAGCTGGAGGCTCTTGGTTGTAAAGTCGATGAGAAGATCATTATTGATCGTGTGCTCCATTCACTTCATGATGGTTTTGCCCTTTTCAGGGCAAATTACTATATGAATGATATGAAGAAAAGTCTTCATCAGCTCCACTCCCTTCTCGTACAGACCGAGAGTGATCTGAAATTGAGTGGGAGCGTGAAACAGGACGTTCTCATGATTAACAACAAGGGTAGGGGTAAGGGCAAGGCTCAAGCTGACCTAGCTGTAGGGAAGCAAAAGTTCAAAAAGCCAGGAAAGGTCAAGAGTGGGCCTGGTGAGACTAGCGGTAGCTCACAAGGCAAGACAAAGAGCAAAGATAACGTGGAGTGCCACCATTGCCACAAGTCTGGGCATTGGAGTCGGAATTGCCCCGTGTATGCTGAAGACTTAAAATCAGGCCGCGTCATTCCTGTTGGTACGTCATCTTTTATTCATATGATTGAGATTAACCATGCAAGTTTCGGAACTTGGGTACTAGATACTGGTTGTGGGTCTCATCTGTGTAATCATTTGCAGGGCCTAAGAAGCATCACAACTCTCGCAAAGGGTGATGTGGACCTGCGGGTGGGGAATGGAGCTAGAGTTGCTGCCGTTGCAGTGGGAACATATGTAATCCAACTCCCTAGTGGTTTTGAGTTATTTCTGAATAACTGTTACTATGTACCCAGTTTATCTAAGAACATTATTTCAGTTTCCGTACTTGATAAGGACGGATTTTCGTTTGTAATAAAGAATAATAGCTGTATTTTCTCTTTGAACGATATGATTTATGGTAAAGCTGTTTCCATAAATGGAATATATGTTTTAGATCAAACCACATAGATAATGCATGTGAGTAATAAGAAAGCAAAGGTTGGTGACAAAGATCAAACCTATCTATGGCATTGCCGTATGGGACACATAAATGAAAAACGCGTGAAAAAGCTCATTGATAATGGGACTATCTCCCCATTTGACTATGAATCTTTTGGCACGTGTGAATCATGTCTCATAGGCAAAATGACTCGAATTTCCTTCAAAGGTGTTGGAATGCGCGCTGCTGACCTATTAGGACTCATACATACTGATGTGTGTGGACCTATGTCAATCAACGCTAGAGATGGCTATAAGTATTTTATCACTTTCACGGACGATTTGAGTAGATATGGTTATGTCTACTTAATGAAGCATAAAAGTGAGTCCTTTGACAAGTTCAAGGAATTCCAGAATAAGGTTGAAAACCAGCTGGATAGAAAGATTAAAGCACTACGTTCAGATCGTGGTGGCGAATATCTTCGAATGAGTTTGATCAACACCTTAAAGACTGTGGTGTAGTACTACAGTTAACTCCACCTGGAACACCACAATTGAATGGTGTGTCCGAACGGAGAAATCGAACATTGCTTGATATGGTTCGATCCATGATGAGTCACACGGTTGTGCCTGACTCATTATGGGGATATGCTCTATTGTCAGCTGCTCTAATACTTAACCGAAGTCCGTCTAAAGCTGTAGACAAGACTCCATATGAACTATGGAAGGGAACGGTCCCTAACTTGTCCTTTATTCGGGTTTGGGGCTGCGAGGCTTATGTCAAATGGAGACCTGACGATAAGCTCGGCCCACGATCGGTCAAGACATACTTTATTGGTTATCCAAAAGGGATGTTTGGTCATTACTTTTACTCGCCTACCGAACATCGAGTTTTTGTTGCGGCTAGTGCGACGTTCTTAGAGAAAGAATTTCTCGAGAACAGGACAAGTAATGGAACCTTCGATCTGTCGGAGATTCCATAACCAACAACCGAGCTACCAATGGAGGAAACTGTTCCTTCATCATCGGCTGCGGTAAATATTCCTGAGGAACCCAGGAGGTCGGGTAGAGTCTCCATTCCTCCAGACAGATACATTGGTATGGTCGAGGAGAATGGGAGAGATGACGTTTTACTCCTAGAGAGTAACGAACCCGCTACCTATAAAGGTGCCATGACCTGTTCCGACTCTAAGCTATGGCTTGAAGCCATGCAATCCGAGATGGACTCTATGTATGAGAATAACGTATGGGATCTGGTTGACTTACCTGATAAGGTTCGGCCTCTTCAGTGCAAATGGCTTTATAAAATAAAGCATTCTGTAGAAGGACAACCAGATACATACAAGGCACGACTAGTGGCAAAGGGTTTCACTCAAGTGCAAGGATTGCACTATGATGAAATTTTTGCACCCGTAGTTATGCTGCGTTCCATTCGGATAATCTTAGCGATTGCCGCTTTTCATGACTATGAAATTTGGCAAATGGATGTGAAAACCGCCTTCTTAAACGGTTATTTGGAGGAGGAGTTGTACATGGTACAACCCGAAGGGTTCATTGATCCTAAAAATCCTAAGAAGGTATGCAAACTTAAGCGTTCCATTGATGGACTTAAGCAAGCCTCTCGGAGTTGGAATCATCGTTTCGACCAGTGATAAAAGAGAATGGATTTATCGATCGGCTCGGGAACCATCTTATATTCAATCGAGTGGGAGCAGATTGTTTCCCTAAATGTATGTTGATGACAACTCTTGATTGGGAATGACATACCTCTCTTAACTTCGGTTAAAAAAAAAAGTTTTGGTTAAAGAACCATTTCCAGATGAAAGATCTGGGTGAAGCACAAAGAATATTGGGGATCCGTATCTACAGAGATAGATCACGACGGATGTTATCCCTCAGTCAGGAGTCTTATATAGATAAGATTCTTGAGAGGTTCAGCATGACCAACTCCAAGAATGGGAACCTTCCAATGGTCTCTGGGATGCATTTGAGTAAAGCTCAGGCACCAAAGACATCGGAAGAGGTCGAGCGCATGAGTCGGATTCCTTATGCATCAGCTATAGGATCGATCATGTATGCCATGATATGCACACGTCCAGACGTGGCAGATGCATTGAGTATGACAAGTCGTTACAAGGCATCTAGGTGAAACACACTGGATACTGTTAAATATATCCTTAAGTACCCTCGATGACTAAGGATTGTATTGAACTTATGGAGTTAACACTGAGCTAATGCGCAACCGGTTACGCAGATGCTACTTCCAAACGGATCGAGATTCACTCGAAATCTGCAGTTTGGATTCGTGTTTACTCTTAATGGCGCTGGCGGTCCAGCTGGAAAAGCTCCAAACAAAGTGTTATAGCAGATTCTACGACTGAGTCCGAGTACTATGCTGCTTTAGAGGCTGCGAAGGAAGCTATATGGATGCGTCAGTTCTTACAGGGACTAACTGTAGTTCCTAGTTCGGATGACCCGATCACCATCTATTGTTATAATAGTGGTGCCATCTTCCAGGCTAAGGAGCCTAAGTCCAGCAACAAGTCTAGGCATGTACAACGGAAGGCTCACATGATCCGAGATTACGTGGAGCAAAGGGAGATAGTGATAGACAAGATTGCTACTGATGATAACGTCGCAGATCCTCTCACTAAACCATTGAGATATGATAAGCATGAAGGGCACGTTATTTCCATGGGAATCAAACGTGTTCCTGAGTTGTATTAGTTGTTTTGTATGGATTAGACACCTGTATCTTTTTCATAAAACTATTAATGAAATCATCGTTTTGTTTTATATTTTGTTTTTCATGTGGGTTGTACTGACAACATTGAACACCACAAAGTGAACTGAATTACATTATATTTTGTTTTGGGTCCGTACTTGCCTACATGAGCTGATAACTCTGGCAATTATTTTGTGACGTCGATTGATGGTGGGTTCAACGAGCCATAAGTCAAACTGTTGACTGATCGATCACATATGCGAGTTATAATGATACTGCGCAGGACATTTTGTGACAACGTTATGGAGTCCTAAATGTTTCGGAACATTAGGTGCCCGGTCGTGGATAGGACATCCATAGTGTTCCTAGAGTCGATTCTTTTGACTATCGACTGTCTCTTGAGATAAAGGCAGTTTTTGGGTGACTTTGGTTTCCTTCTCATGGTCGACCGTAACAGGAGGCTAAGTAGATTTT
>JAIUZE010006416.1:0-88897 GCA_022085475.1 Heliosperma pusillum | reverse complement strand
TCAAAGTCGACATGGCGGAAGACGAATTATACGAAGTACCCGCCATTGATGACGCACCATGGTTGATCGGTACTCATGAAGACGACAATGCACTTGAGAAACAAACATTCTTCACTATCAATAACAGCACTTCCCACGTCAGGCAAATTGTCGAGTTACGAGGCAAGTCGATTAGGACGTGTTCTATGGGTTGGTTAATCCTACAAGATCGACTTAATTCGACAATGTACTCTCTTTGGAATCCCACCACTCGCCAATCGATTCTTCTCCCTGAATTTCGTGGCGCACCTGGAGGAAGAGACCCTGAGAAGTTCATCTTGACCTCAGCGCCGTATGAAGATGGCTTTGATAACGCGACAAAGTGTGTTGTTTCGTTTATTTATTCAGGCCTATTGTTTTCGTGTACGATTACTCGAGGAAGGGACGATTATAAGTGGGTCAAACAACGTCCAGAGCTTAACGGTCTGAGTGCACAACTTTATAGAGTTGTTACTCTCAACGGAGACATTTATGCGATTGCTTATATGTTTGACGATAAAGTACACAATTATTATGGCGTCGATAGTGATCATGAAGAGAATGATGGTGTTGACAAGGAAGACAATGATGGTGTTGATAGTGATCAGGAAGAGAATGATGGTGTCGACAAGGAAGATAATGATAACGTCGATGATGAAGACAATGATGACGTCGATAAGGAAGACAGTGATGACGTCGATAATGAAGATGACGACGATGACGATGGTGATAATAGTGCCTTTGTTCGTTTAAAAGTTAGTGGTGATGGTGATGGCAGCTTGGTCGTAATTGAACCATTGAGCGTAGGACACCCTTTTTCGAGTATTGTATATGACATGTGGAAATTAGATAAGAATTATTTAGTTGAAGTTTGCGGAGACTTGTACGCTGTAAACATAATTCCACGCCAGTTCGAGGACCTTGATGGTTATGACATTCTCAAGGCTTGTATTTGGCGATTGGATTTGTCGCAAATGAAGTGGATTCAGGTCGAGTCATTAGGAGCAGATCGTGCACTTTTATTAAGCGATTATTGTTGTACTTGGTGTTGGGCTTACGAGTCTCAGGGTCGAATCGAAGGGAATTGTATTTATGTGGCAAGATTTCAAAAGGATATGATTCATCAATACCGTTTGCAGGATACTAGTTACACTTTCTTGTCGTCTCATTCTAGTTTCCGCTCTGGTTCTGAGGGTCCTTTATGGTTCATGCCTCGTAATCCTACAAGGTTAGTTCCAGTAAGATACTCCGTATTATTATTACAAAATCTCGTATATGGTAGTCGACGAAAACATTTATCTTCTTGAATGCGATTGACAGGTTATCACCCCTGGTCCAGAAAGCGGAGGAGATTATCGTGGAAAACACCAAGCATGTCGAATTGTCAAAAGAGACGAGCGCAGAGATCCCAACATCATTACTCTTGCAACTTCCTCCGGAAATATTGATATCAATAACAGATCTTATGCATTGGTTTGATTGCATGAATTTTCGTTCCACCTGCAAGATAATGCGCTCTGAAATCCCTAAGACGCAATGGAAAGCCAATAGTCCATTTCCTTTATTCATGTTCCTGAGCAATACTCAGGGCATTTGTGAACTATGGGATCCTTGCTATCAAAATAATGGTTCCATCACCAAGAAATTCCCTTATTCACCTTCAATCATATCCACAATCGAGTTTTGCAAGGACGACTGGTTGATGTTGCGTTCCCACGAGGGATGCTATTTACAATACATGAACGTGTATACAGGGGAGAAAGGCCAATACCCGACTAAATTCCTGTCAAGCGACCTTTCAAGTTTTGCATTTTCGACATGTCCTATTTCTTCTGACTGTCTAACAATTGGAATTAGTTGCCCTCATAATTACTTAAACATTTGCCTTCTTCAACCTGGAGATGACGAATGGAAATTGTTCGAGTTTGAATTTGAAGACGGCGATGTTGATTTTAAGAGCAACTATAAATCGAGCCCCAAGTATTACGATGGAGCATTTTATTTTCTAGGAGAGACTGGTAATCTCGGAGTTTTTAAAATAATTGAAGGAGAATGGGATTGGGAGGCTCACAATGGTCCAATTCAAGACGACGACTCTTCAAAAGTAAATGAGTGCTATATAGCCGAGCTTGAGGGACAACTCGTGTGTGTTTTTATTGAAGCTTTTGGATCAAGTATCAAAGTGTACAGCTTCGATACGAACCAGAAGCTTTGGGTTGAACTAAAATCTCTAGGGGATCACATTCTATTTGTTAGTGCAGCATCGACATTTTCCATCTTGGCGAAAGATAGTAGCATGAGGAACAGAATTTATCTACCGAAGCGTATTGGTAATGAAATGGTCTTTTATTCCCTTGACACAGGAAAGTATCATATTTCAAGCAGCAGAGATTTTTTTGAGAATTTCTGTGGTATGGACTCACAGACATTTTGTTGTTGGGTTTAATTTTCTTATTTAATTCTTACTTAAAGCTATATGTTTTGAACAATTTCTCTTTAAAAACTTTACATAGAAAGAGTATGTAATTTGAATTAAGCTTCGTGCAACAGACAGTCACGGTGCAGAGAGTGCGCTTATCCTCGTCTTAGGATAGAGTCCCCGCGTCACAAAATATGAGTCATGACGGGTTATTTAGGCACTTGAATATATACTGGCGCGTCTGACACCTACTCGAGATAGCTAGTAATCGAGCTGTTCTGTTCTATTTCAAGACTTAACTCGAAGAATGTCTCACCTATCCCTGGTTGTTACAGTTTAACACCTCAGTATACCTTGCGTGCACAATTCTATATGTAATTAACCATCAAATGTTTTCCAGAAAATAGAATAAAATTAATTCCACATAAAATCGATCGAAATTCAAAGCCGCAAGTTGTTGCTGTAAGCAGATTCAAACATAGCATCACAGGGAACAGGGAAGTCATGTTTTTTATGCAGTGAATATCGAATACTGAGAAAAGAGAAATATATAAACGACTCGAACCTAAAATGGTGAGCTGACTTCAATCCTCCATCCTAGCGGATTTATAGATGTTCTTTTCCTGTCTTAGTTTCGTAAGACGATGCATCATTTATTGGATATAACGAATTACAATTTACAAACTATTGGATTTGGCGGTCTCTCACTAACTAATGTCAGTGAAGAGCTGCGAAATAAGAAGAAAGAGAGACGATTACAGAGGCTTCTGTTTGGAAACAGGCTTATTATTGTCCTGTAATCCGAAATTGCTTTTTCAAGCTATGTTTGTTTGGTGCCAGCAATCTTTGAGCTTTGAATTTTCTTTTACATTCTCGGTTTTGTAAGACACTGCATCATATATAGGATTAATGAATTACAAACTTTTGTATGAGGCGGTTTCGCAACACGTAGTGTCGAGAAATAGCTACGAAATAAGAAGAAAAGGGAGACAAAAACGTTATAAGATGATTACTATTAAATGGAAATTGTGATTTTTTACAGGAGGAAACTGTGAAATCACATGAAGAATTTTTCAAGATATCTAAAAACTAAGTATACAAAAAGAATGGGGCGTAATTTACAAGTTACTGATTCCTGAGGGGATAAATTATACAGCTGGACTTACTTCCAGCAGTTAAAACTATCGTCATTAACTTACTAAATTTGTACAACCTATTATCCTCATAGAAGCATGTTTAGATCAGAGAGGTCATCCATCGGTATTTGTAGACCTCCAATGCCATCATCGTCTTGGAAACCCTCAACATCGTCGAAGTTTAACCAACTATTCAAATCTTGATGTCCGTCAAATTCATTGACCACATGTAGGTCTTCGATCGAGTCTAGCTCGCTCAACGGTAAGCTGCTGAGGTCCAAGGCGTCATTATTTTCTTTTGACGAATCTAGAATATTTCCCGGGGACTTTAGACCTTCTCGTCTACGACTGCTAGGGTTAGTTACCAAATCGGTAGAAACGCTAGGTGAATGTTGCACAGGATGTGTCGACAATTGGGCAGCCTTTTGCCTGGGTTTCGATTTTGTTTTTCTTTCACCCTTTGAGTTAGACAGTGATGGTCGGCCGGCCTTGGCACTGGAATCTCGTTCACTTCTCTTGCCTTTTGCACCACCCAAAGGTGCTGACCCTAGAGATGATGAGGGTCTTAGAGAAGCATTGGTACCGACATCATCAAGTAGCACTTCCTTCTTCTTGCCTCTATTCAATATAGGTCCATTCTTTGCAAAAGCATGGTCGGACTGGGAAAGTTCGAAAGCATCAAACGGACTCCTTTCTGATCTTTCGTTTCGAATATCAATCTGCTCAGAAGCAAGGAGGTAACCTCCTAACAAAAGAAAAAGAGCAAGCCATGCTTAGTAAAAAGGTCATTGTTTGAAAAAATAACCGACATAGAAAAGGGAGGAATATATGAGAAAAGTGATGGAAAACAATATAGCTGCAAGCTAATGTAACTCTCGTGGTCTCACTGCCCTGTATAATCTAAAATGCAAATGATACTATGATGTGACGTGGAAACATGAATTTGGAACCAGTGTACAATTATCAGATTTACTAACCTTCCATCAAAACCTATGAAATTAAAAAATTGCCTTTGACTCTCGAAAAAACATAATGATGCAAAAAAAATACTTATATCCCTAATTAATGTCTTACTCAGAGTTGCCATTTTTCATAAGTGGGATAAAAAGACAGGATACTCGATATTCACAACAAAATTTAGCTTAGATTTTAGTTCCTCCATCTTGATAATAATGTTCCCACTGACTTTGGGGGCAAACAAAGTCGATTTTAACAGATGATTTCTCGCAATATACGCTAGTTACAATTTTTTTTACATAATAGTAATATGAGATATAGATGTCTTGACAAGTCAAATATGACAAATGTTAAACTGCACCATGCTTATATGTACAAAAACCAATGGTCAAAGTTGACAGCGGTTGACTATCATTTTTAGTTGGGCTGGCCCTAACTCCACAAAGTGGGAAAACTACTTCACGGATGACCACAAAGTAACTACTGTGGAAGAGTTATTTCACTCCATGGAGATATCAACCCCCTAAATTCGGGGATGGAAGTAATACTAGTGTTCTAGAATGGCAAGATGCAGGCATGAAGTTGACATTTACAATATAGGGTCACCAAAAGCCGAAGACTAAAATGCCTTCTCCCAGCCATAAACAATCTCATAAGCTTAATTTATCAACAACCTACACTACCAATCAACTTGCTTAAGGCCGTACTCAAGTCATTTACCTACCAGCTAAGCTAGCAAGCTCTATCGGAAATAATTGCAGTATTCATTTAAATGCTCACCTGAAGCTCTATCTTCCAATCTTTGTCTAGGTTGGATACCAGTAGCAGCTCCTACATTATTGCTGGGTACAGCCAGAAGTACATCCCGAAGTCCGGGCTCACTGAAACAACTTTTTCCTGAATCTATATATTTCTGATGCCTTGCCAATGTTCTTGTAACAAATGCCAAGGCCACAGGCTTGGGGACCTTACTGATTCCAAATCTAACAGCATAATTTCCACGAGTCGCCTGAAACATAAACACATCAGAAATAAGTAACTTCCGAGTCGCATTACCCTACACTGAGTTAGAAACAAACATTGACTCAATAACAAGCACATCAGAAATAAGTAATAAAATAAAGGCCACATTGCACAACTGACAAATGATGACCTGGTAGATTGGTAGTTGATGCTCTTTAGGAGTATATTTGGTATATGGGAATGCTAACAAGGACGTGAAAGTTGAAAAGGAAGATGTTTTGGAACAAAACATTAATCCCTTGTTTCGTATGTGAAGTTGGAGCATGTCCTACAGATACCCCTTTCAGTCTTTATTCAGTCTTTTCTTTGTATATACAATGGTCACCAAGGGTAAGCATAACCAGAAAGCCCTAGAAAGCATGTTCTAAAAAGTGCCCCCATAAGCACCAAATGCATGTTACAATCATCAGCATCCAATGCCGTCTTACCGCATGCCACATTGCCACCTAAATACAACTAGTCTGAGCATAATACACTGCCAACTCCCCTAGATCTAACTCTCAGTTTCCAAACTTATTATCAACTGCCCCCGCCACCTTTCAACCAAGGGAAATATTTTGGTTCAATTAACTTAGATTAGCAACGATTCTTTTTTTTGGCTAGTTCTAATTACCAAAATAATAGTCTTCTTTCTAAAATTAGAATATATTTAAAAACTCCCTGTGTCACCTCACTAAAAATAGAAAACATCATCGAAAATCACTTGTTTCAACCTCTCCACAAGTCCACATTAGCATATCTCCATGATAAAACATCAAGGTATTTCCAACAATTTTCTGGACAATGATCCCTAGTCAAAGGGGGACCATAAAAGTGGAACAATGAAGTCTTGTACTACATTTATAAAAAGCATAATAAAGCATGTTGATAACATGACCATGCTAAATAATAGAAATAACGAAATTTGTGACTTCTGCCATCAGATGTTTGAAATTTAGTGAGCACGCAGCAGAATGCCTTGCTGACTGCACCTTGATGTAATTGCATCGCCTTAACCAAAAAAGTGAAAATTCTTTGCACTTGCCATATTATCAAAAAATGCGCCACCTTTATAATCCATGCATTCATAAGGTTGAAAAAATAGATTCAATGACAGTTAGGGTTTAGGGATTGTCAACTCATTGCAGTCTTGTAGTTAAGTGGTTTAAAACCAGAAATAGCCTATATAAACTAATAAAGTATATACAGAGGATATATCCTATTAACTCTATTGTTCACGTCATTATTCTCGATATAAAAAATACGTCATTCAGAAAGAAAGGTAAAAGGACTTTGATGATGTAGTGAAAGTTGAAGCTGACAATTCATCTTTTTTCACCTGATTCTAATACCACCTCCAACCACAAATGAATTTCAAGTTTCAACACCTATAACCTAAAAGTTCTACATCTTGAAATTGTTGTCAGTTAAGCACGGACCCACCTGCCTCCTAAATTCATCGAATGTGAGTTTGTGACAGCTTTCACCAGCTCAACTGGAACACGGTGCATGCACCAAAGACACAAAAATTGACCGGAGCACACGACAAGGTAGCAAGCAGAATCTCGCTAAAAAAGAGTATACAGGGAGTAAAAAAAAGTACCAGAAGTTTTCTATAGGCTAGTTCGGTCAACCTATCCAATGCCACTTGCTCAAGGTCCCTATAGAATAAATAATAAAAGTACATCAATTAGTGCAATTAGAATAATATATGAGCATGATGACGATACTCAAAACCAAAACCTTACCGGCTCTCAACATCCACTTCCATGGCTTTATGAATTCTGTCCAAGTAAGCCTTCTTCCTTCCAGCCTACACACCGACGAGTAATAATATAGTAATTGAGATAAATCAGAGCAAAGTCTCTTTCATATTCACCCAAGTCATCTAGGCAGCTAAAATTTACTGTTCTCTGAGATACACGGTTGCTAAAACGGAACCTGCAAATATCTTATCTACTTCTTCCTTCAACACTACATCTCAATACTAAATCTGAGTATGAGTAGCCAATATAAAAAGCTAATCACGAAGAATGTCCGGTGTGATTATGTCTTCCAGTGGTGATCTATCCGACATGGGTGCGTGTCCAAGTGTCGGAATCGGTATGCATATTTTGGTCTAAAATGAGGTGTCCAAGTGTCGTACCCATGTCCAAGTGTCAAGTGTCGAGTGTCGGACACGGGTACGCGGGGAAATTAGAAGAGTCGGAGTAACGTAGGTATTGGTGATCATATCAATCCATGTAAGCAAACATTAAGCCATGCCAATTTCTTGAATAAGAACAAAGCTATGAGCATATAACAGAGAGTTCAGCAATCAACCTGCTCGGAAATTTGAATTTCAAGTTGAGCAATGTCTTCATTGATCAACTCATCCTCTCCCTCTGCTAAATCGGGCTGCAAGAAAGAAGAAGAAAAAAAATGATCTTACCATAAATGCATACAAGATTTAACACAACAATGACCAGGTGTTGGTCTTATAATGGTTTGGGGCTGGCTAATATTGATCGGCACCATCAATATGAGAAAATAATGCAGTGCCAAGAACGAAAAAACGGTAAAATGATAAAGACATCCAGAAAATGTAACTGCAGTTAACAATAGAAAACCCGACAAAAAATGAGATCATATTTACACTGAGTAGAGAATGAAGACATACCACAGTGTCTGGATATACGCCAATACTTTGCAGCTCAAGGAGTAATTTGTCGTCCATGGACATCTGATTGTACTCCCAATCAAGCAAAGAGTTACTGGAAACACGTACACTAGTATTTAGTGATCCATTCACTTCATTTTGGTATGGTCTAGGGCCTTCCTGACCAGTGGGGTGTGGCAAACTATAATCGCCTTCCTCGATTTCCTCATGCATAGGAACCTGGGCACTTGAGTTCCTACTATAACTAACGTTGCCATTGCAACGACTTCTAACTGCTGTACATGGATCATCCCGGATGTCTAGAGAAGGTAAATCGCTATTAAAATGGTTATCTTCATATTCATCGAACTCGTCTTCAACAATGAGAGCAGAAAGGACTCTCTGATATAAGGGAGCTAGCTTGTTGGGACCTTTTTCACTGTCTAACCCTCTACACGAAGAATCATGGTCCTGAAATTGACCGATGAGATAATTGGTCTTTGCTGACTCCGATATGCCGTTATCTATGACACATAACTTGCTTTCTCCAACAAAACTACTGGGCCAGCATTTTTCTGTTTGAGAACCACATTTCTGCAAAGCATGGTAAAAGTACAACAACAAAGCCTTAGACAACAAAAGATTCAGGGTGAGCTTGCTTACCCATCATAAGTTGCTAAAACTAAAATGAGAACCAACAGGCAACAGAGAAGATAGGAAAAAAAAAGAAAAAAAAAGACAAGGGAGTCAGTCAAGAAGAGATGGTAACAAAGCGAAAAAGTCGGAAAGGGAGCGTGAAGCCGTGAACTTTAGAGAAGGAATTAGGGCGGAGGGGAGAAAAAAACAAAAGAACTTTAGAATCAGTGAAAACCAAACCGGTAGAATACATGTCAACGGATTCAACTTCTTCCAAAATCCTTTCAATTTATAGAACAGAACATGTTTCTTTTTTGTATTGAGGAATTGAATATAATACATAACTCTAACTAAGGTTTTGGGAAGCTTCCATAGCTAAGTGCAAATATTAGTCACTGTTTGAGAGCTTGGAGACATAACTACAAAAATACCAAGCATTACTTTCCATTTCAATCTAATTTCAAGAGTTGTAAGATTATTGGAAAACAGGTCAAGACATAGATAAGCTATGAATTACGAAGTATATGTTATTGACAAAGGGATTAAAGAATTAACAATGCTAAATATGCATACCATCACATCACCATCCAGGACCGGAAACTGACTTGGATTTGATTGAATATTTTCAACAGCCTTGAGCTAGCCAAGAAAACAACAAGAATCTCAATTTTAGAATAAGAACAATTATAAATTAATCAGCACAACAGCTTTAGATAAACGTATGTCACTCAAATTCTGTAGTTCTTAAGGTTTAAACCTGTTCTTCCAAAAAGGCTTTGTCCTCTACTCTGACATAGAAAAGTGGCTCCCATCTTTTCCAAAATGAAGAAGAACATCCATTATCTAGATAGAAAAAGAAGTACTACGTCAAATCAAATTCGAATGATATAAGATATAGAAAACACAATATGATATTGAACATACAACTAGCGTTGCAAGCGTACTGCGCCGCTGCTAGCAATTCATCACGATCATCATCTGATTCGCCTGAAAAGGGGGCCAGAAACCAAGTCAAGTTAACAATCTAAAAATTATGGATAGCTAGATAGAACATCTTTGGTCATAGTAATAACGTTGACTCTTGACCACACCACCAACATCTGCTGTTTCCTTGCTTTTAGCAGTTGTCACATATATTTACAGTTAGTGACAGTTAACATAAAATTTCATATAAAATAATCTGACGGTCTATCAGTAATAAACTTTGCTTGGACAACAGTGGAAAGTCAAGAACGGCAACCACAGAAGACACTCAGGCATTTGGCTGTTCATGAGTCTAAAGAAAACTTGCAAGAAATATCTGTCATTACTACTCATTAGGGACTGGTACTGATGATTTAATAGTGAAAAATAATCTAGACACATGTAAGCCTGATGATGTGATACTGCATAGATAAATATAGCTCTTACTAGAACCAAAGGAGTGACACAAAAAATTGATTCAAAGATAAGAAAGTACATATCACACCTGTACAATCTGGAGAGCTACTATTAGGAACTGGTCCAGTGCGTATGGAACCTTTTCGATCGAATTGCTTCTTAAGAGGAGGGCGCCCTGATTTACTGAAACAACAGGGATAGAAGTCATACACAATAATATCGAGATACATAAAAAAGATTGCAAACGAAACCTCATCAGTCAAACTCGATTGTAAATTCACACCTTCCATTCTTCTCTGAACCAGGCCTAGAACTTCGAACAGGTTTGGCGACAGCTGGACTCCCAGGCTTCTCCCTCAATGGAGATATGCTTCCCTTTGGGAATGACGAGCCCCTCCCACTACGGCCTTGTCTACGAACGCCGTCACCGACTTCATCCTTCGCAAGCATTTTGCTCTTCTTTGTGAATAATCCTGGGCTGGGATGTTGATGAACATTCGCTCCTTTTTCTTCAACATCAGCACCACCAAGCACTTTATCCTTCATTCTGTTTTCAACCGTACTGTTTTCCTCGCCTTCTGATAATCTTGCTGGAGACTGTGCAGTTTCAAGTTTTGCTTTAAGCTGCTGGGAGCTGCTCATTATATTTCTAACAGGAATTGACCCGTTCATCCCACCAGATATTCTAGTGCTAAAGTCAGATGTGGTGAGTCCTTCAGAAGGAATTTGTGCCACATCAGGATTGGATGTAGGAGATACAATATTTGTTCTTCGATTACGGGAGATCTTCTGCGGTCTTTGACCCACCCATTGAGCCATTGGAGGAGATGAGGAATCAGTTGGTAGGGGACGTTTACGATTATTAACTCCAGCCAATGAATGGACTTTGTTCACGTTCAGCGGTTCCCAAGTCTCAGGTGTTCCAGACATCCGTGAGAAGTTGGGAGAAGAGTTCCCTGCAGATCCAGGGCCATTTCTGTGAGCTCTTGAGGCCTTGCCCTTCGTAATGGAACTAGGACTGGACAAATGAGGGTCTTCACGCATATTCAACCTACATGAGATGTTACCACACACAATAAAACACTAAATTATCATGCCAGTAAATTATGACGTAAGAGCAAATACTAATATATAATATCGAGTAATGAGTGATCTCAACAGCACATATGTACATGAACGTTTGAGCAAACACATACTTTGAATTTCCCTTCTGAAGGAGTCTTTCCTTGTTCATTCCTGTGAGTTCTCTAGATAAAGAAGCTTTTTCTGATTCGTTCTTTAGTGCCATACGGCCACTCAAGCTCACAGATGATGGAGATCCATCAAGTTTATTGCTGTTATTAGCACCATTGGAAGACACTGATCTGCAAAACAGGAACGTTAAAAAGTGTGCCCGGCACAAAAGATAGAATTCTAAGCAGTATTCTTTAACAATAAGGCGCTAATTGTTGACTTGACCGTGGTACAAACATGCGGTATATTGAGAGAATTTTCATACTACTTAATCATCATACAGATATTAAACCTCAATCAGACATAAGACAAAATTATGAGAATCAATAAGACAAAGTTGCCTGCTGGATACAAAGGCAAAACCTGAGCAGATAAGAATATAACAGCGTTTGTCAAGTATGGAAGGTCAATTTCAGTCTTCAGATATAAGGTCATAAATCCTAAACTGGAGCTTTAAAACCAATAGTTCCAGGTGAAGTTATGATTGCAAAATCTAACAGGAGCAGCCACTATTTACTCTAGAGAGTACAGAGCAATAGACAAGAGGAACACTTCTTGAAACAACTAACGTGCAACAAACAATCACTGTAATGAAATATGCACTACGATAAAAGCCAAGCATCTGAAATTGATCAGTCAATGTTACTCAAGCTGTAAATCAATCAATAATGAAAGGCATAAACTCAGGCAGTCAAACTTCATGATGGGGGATGCTCAGCTGGAAAGTATTATTACGGTCCTAGAACCTGAAACTCTTGCACGCATCAAGGTTGAAGTAAAATTAAACCAAAGCACACTCAAGATTCCACCACACAAGGCGCAATATCACCATACACAAACCCAAACAAAGCCTCACACTTCTTCACCAAACCTAAATGACAAGTGACAACAGTAAAATTACTTCTTGCTGGATAGCTTACTTAGTAACACAATCTTTGCACTAAGATTTATAACTGCGCTGGTCTACAACTAAGACTAAAACTTGATAATAAACATGTTTACTATTTATCCAAAGTCGATACACATATAGAATCAAGCAGTACACAGCTTCAAAAATGTCTCTGGACAGTCAATGAGAAAGCTGACCTGAAGCCAAGACCATCAGATGTAAAATTGCTTGAGTCATTGCTCGGTCTTCCATGCATCGTCTTTTTAAGCTCCCCATCACCCTCAAGAGGCCTAGGGAAAACATTGTTCACAGTACGCTTCCTTTTCATTTTTTTGTCCCATCCCTCCCCACCAGCTGGTAATCTACGAGTGTTCTCTTCAGGCATGTCAGTTCCACACTCTTTGTCTTTTCCTAATATTTGAAGTTGCCTTGACATACCATTGCTACGTCCCTCTGCCTGATAACACAAATCATCCAAAAAAGGTGAAAATGATATGAAAATAGGAATTAGAGTACAAACTAATGCAACGCATATGTGAGATGAAAAAAAATCACTAATGTTGAATGTGTCCTTTATTGTGGCACTAAGATTTCCTTAACTGTCGGTTTTTTACCAATATCACAAATTTATATCAAATGTCTCGTCTCCTAAATATAATGAATCAAAAAACCTGAAAGGCTTAAAGCAAAATGACTTATAGCAGACATTTAGGTCTACAGATGTGCAAATTGGTAACCATTTTGATAAACCAATTGTTAGTCAAAGTGATCAAGGAAAATTTGTGGTGCTAATCTGGATAAGAACGCTAGGACAGTTACGTCATAACTTATAAGTGTGTGGCCATTGTAAGGGTAAAGCGAGATAATGAATTCTGGTGGATTTTTTACTGGGACACTCTACACTAGGACACTCTAAACTAGTACTCTAGTGTCGCTTTGGTCCTTGCAGGTGATACTCCGTGCAATCATCTTCTTCTGGCAAACTGTCTTTTGTTGTATTTTGTAGAACCAATTATCATCCCTTAATTAATATATTAAAGCAGGTCATATTTTCTAAGAAAAAAATATAATAATAGGACAATACATATGTCATTAAATTCTTGATAGTTTCTAACATAATCTCCATAGCTGGTACTTGAATCAGCCATCAATAAACACAATGATCTAAGGGTATTAAGGTCAGAAGTGGAAAACCAATATTGAGGTTAGAGTCCAGCTAATCTTTAGACGACAGCTATTTTTTTCCACCATAATCAACCAGAGAAGAGCACTTTCAGACACTGATGAGTTGCGGGAGTCAATGATTTGCTAAGGCTTTTAGCAAGAACAAAACATGTGACCATGACAAAGCCTACGAATTCACCCTCTGGATAAACTAAGGGGAAACTGAACAATAATACGGGTTGAAATAAATAGTTAAGTTGTTCATATACTAACCCGCATGTCTCCCATTGGTGTGCGGGCACGCTTATTAAGACCGATATTCTTATTCCTATCCTCTAACTTCTGAGCTGCAAGTTCCGGTGAGCTCCGTTGAGACTGACTTCCCATCTTGAGCAAGTTTGATCCACTAGACCTATCATTTGTGTGTTGCTTCTTTGAGTTGAATACTTCATTATACTTGTTCAATTTATTCAATGATTCATCCAATCTTTTCATCCTATTCCTGCAGTTAGAATTAAACTCTTTCGAATCAGCAAAGCTCAAAATGCAGCATAGAATCATACATCTTTTCACTGGAAAAATATACACAAAACTATAAGCCATTTTCAAAACCGTTAAAGAGTACCTGGCCTTCAGAGATCCATCAACTACAGTTGATCTAAAACGTTTAACTTCATCTGTGTTAAAAGTAGTCGGGGGCCTTGACTGCGCACCCGCAAACGAGTTATCTTCCGACACATTCCCAAATGTTGAAACGCCTAATGCCATCCTCATTTCACCAGCCCTTGTGTATTTTGAAACTCCCATCGTAATTGGCTCCAGAATTAGACACTGGGACAACGGTGGCAATTCCATTACCGGTGTAGCATTTGACTTGGATGTGCCAGCACCCGAACTAAAACTCCTACCATCATTTATTTCACGAAAGCTACCAGACCTATCGAGACCAGGAATTGAATAACTACCCCTCGAGCCATTCGGGTAACCCCCTGAAAATCCCGAGTCCTCTGGACTGACAGAACTCACGTCAAACTTCACACTTCCAGCCATTAGCTAAAACCCGAAGACTAAATCATGTCCAGCAAAATTTCCACCTCAGATTGACTAACTATCTCGAAAACCAATCCATTATAGTTTAATCAACAAATCACACTTAGAAGCCGCGATTAAATACACGAATTCGCACGCGTGCACCCGAATTCAAATCTGTCACAAACAACAACTAATAAATGCCTAAAACACACACCAATACAACATAATTTGCAGAAGTAAAACTTAATTATACACTTTACTACCACAAATTACACTAATTAACCATCACAATTACCAATTCTACACTAATCAACGATCATGAACCATTCAATTAACCAAATTAACAATTAACACAAAATGCTAAAATCAAAATCAAAATCAAAATCGAATTCAAGTTCAAATTCAAATTCAGAAATGACAAACCAAATTAATTGAATTAAGCTACTAAAACAAACTTAAAACACACAAAACAAACCCTAAATCCTATAAAATTTCAAAACCCTAATTCTTCGACAAAATTACAAAAATTAGGGGTTTTAATAAAGATTGAAAATTGAGCTACCTGAAATCAACAAGGATTGAAATTAGAATGAAATAAGCTGGAATTAATCTGGAATTATAATTTGATTAAGCAGCATTCATCGATCGATGAGAGAGAGAAAGAGATCGTACGTACGACGAACGAAGAAGAGTTCGTAGACAAAAAAATTAGTACGGGTAAAAAAATTGGGTGCATTTTTCTTTTTTTTTCAGGGATGTTTACACGTTCATTTTTCTGTTATCCACGGGAAAGTTGGTCGTATGGGTATATTGGTATGGTTGGACTCGTGTTAGAATATGTGTATTGATCCCGTGGAAGAGGAGAAAATATGCTAGTGGGTTGAACCGTTGGATTACTTCAATCAAATTATTTGAAACTTAGATATTTTGTAAAAAGTTATTAGTAATTTAATAGAATGTATTTTTTTTGAATAATTGAGAAAGCGCATATATTAATATTAATAAAAAAAGGGTAATTCGTAATAGTATTTACATTTTATTATTGTCGTTTTGTATGGTTTTACAGATTCAGCTTAAAATGTGAGTGTTTTTTTTTTTCAAATTAGTATTTCTCAAACGCATTTATGTTTTCATCACGGTTAGTACTTTCCATACATTTTAATTTTGTCATTCAAATTTGGTGCTTTTGATATTATTATAGAATAATAGTTAATATTCTTTTGGACAACATCAAACAGTTTGAACCTACCTAATTATAACATCGAGTCCCTCTCAAGAGCAATCCACAAAGAATGTATACAAGCTCCAATAAGAACTACAAAAGTTGCCATTAAAAAAAATCACCACCACAAAACTTATAACTTGAACAATTCTAAATGCATGAGTTTTAGGAGTGCATTCTAGTTAGACATTAAGATCAAATGTCGGGCTAATTAGGTTGAGTTAGTGATTGCGGTCCACAAGAGTCAAATAATTAATTGATATAAGCTGTCAACCACCAAAAATAAAAGTCAAACAGATAATTTGTGAGCTACAAAACTTATTTTCATTTAACTTCACAATATCTTAACACAACGAGTACATAATTTCACGCGATTTAACTCGGTATAAATACAGCCCCCTCCCTCATATTCATAAGATTCTTTACATTTCATTCTTTCCGTGTGTCCATGTGTATATTTAACTAACATAATATAAGTACTTTTAAAAGTCTCATGCATGTAAGATCCTAAAAATTCGCATCAAAAATAAATGTAAAATATCTAATGAATTAGTGGGAGTGTATAACATTTCACATAAGCCTTACACCACAAATTACCCCTTTAGGGGTAACTCGTTTACAACGTAAATGCATACTATTTAACAAGTTATGTACTTTTGAGATTGACCCGACTCGCTTAGACTTGAATAACTCAAACTACTTACAATAAGATGACTCATCAACCTACTCTGCTTATAGTGACTCTCGAAACTATCCCATTTTAAGACACGGGTTCTTATCTTAATAGTTATAGGATCGGAATCTCACAGCATTCACTTAATAAATTGAGGAGATCGATTATATGAAAGATTTACCAAGAGGTAATTCAACATAATATATGTATATGTCAAAGTGGAGTGAACTGATCTTAAAGACTTGAAAAATAATTTTGGAAAAATGACTCATGAAAGGCCATAAGTGTATTTAAGTAGATTTTTTTGAACAAGAGTTTCTTCAATAAATGCTTTGGAATATCTAAGTATAAGTAAGATGAAGAAGTAAACAATCATTTATAGGCCAAGGATAGACAATTTTGGACGAAAAAATAGGCTTCTTCCTAAAATCCACAAGCTTTGTCATTTTTAAGGATACTTTACACATAAACCAAATCACACTTGTAAGGTTCAAGAATTAAAACTAGAAGTCAAAAGTATTCCCAAAAAATTCATAGGAAAGTATTCCCAAATTGTTGTCCTGAAAAATTTCAAGTGATCATAACTCGTAGTTAAGAGATTCGAATAAGACGTTTTTTTTCATACTACTCGTCTTTTCAAGTGCTATTTCTGATTAAGAGCTGAAGCGGCTAAACCCGTTGAAGTGAGATCGCCTTTAGCTGGCGAGAAGGTCTACCAATTCACCGTTACTTGATATGTGGAACGAGCGATTGGAATACTTGGAGGGTTTGAAAAAAAAAATTATTGTATTCGGATTTCATAGCTCGTTGTTCTTGTTGGTCAAAGTATTTTTGATTAAAACTTTGAGCGCCTAAATCTCTTAGTCACGAGTTTCAATCTCGACAACTTTTTCTTTTCAAATTGTAGTTCTCGGAAAGATAAGTAGTTTGAAAAAAATTCGTCTTATTTGAAGCTCGAAAATACGAGTTATGGTCAATTGAATTTTTTCGGGGCGAAAAATTGGGTATTTCGTGCAAAGTGGCAAAGTTCGGGGGTACCACATGAATTTTCTGAACAAACATTTT
Organism: Heliosperma pusillum; assembly: GCA_022085475.1. Lineage (NCBI taxonomy): Eukaryota > Viridiplantae > Streptophyta > Magnoliopsida > Caryophyllales > Caryophyllaceae > Heliosperma > Heliosperma pusillum. The sequence goes on along the minus strand of JAIUZE010006416.1, from coordinate 71,433 downwards.
AGGAAACTAGTGGCAATTTGACAAGCTGATGTATAAGACAACAATGTGTCAATATAACGAAGTGAATTAGATAATTAACGAGCTGTCAGTTTCACATTTTATTATATACCCCGCATGCATTGCGCGAGATCTAAACAAATTTTGTTTAATAGAGATCCTTAAACAAGCTTCACATTTCATTCAAAGCCAATTGTCTTTCTCAAAATTATAGATATTTTCTTTTGATACTAATCTTGACTTTAGCCTTATTTTCGAAATGATTTTTTACAAGTGGTACAATCAGAAATAGAAATCACACCGACTCGCATTGTTATTTTCCTGGCACTTAGAAAATATTCAAGTTCACATTATCTCAAGTATAACATCACATTTAAACTAAGACCTTAGTAATTCTTTGGTAGTCTTGAAACACGATTAGAATCTTCTTAGCTACAATTTAATACTTAGAGGCACAAAGTAGATGAACAAGGGGATTCGACATCATCAATACTAAGCACAATCGTAACAGAATACTTACACCAATCTTATTGAAAAGTTTATGTTGTTGCTAAATGCCGTTGATAATTTATTTCACCCTCGATTTTTTATTTTTAACTTTGATGACGTTGCCTCTGTCTTTTACAACTAACTTTCACTCGCGTTTCCACCATTTTAATAGTCAATAATAAAAAAAAAAAATTAATCAACAAATTATAAATATACAAAACAATAACCTAAATAACAAAATTTAAAAATCTAGATTAGACAATATATATTTTCAAAGTTACAAGTATTCAACAACAGAATAACTAGTCAAATTCACAACATTTCAAACCATTGTAAAAAAAAAAAAGAGTCTACACGTAAATCTCTCACGCTCGGACCATAAGGTTGACGTGGAATATATACTTTTGATCCTATGAGTCTTTCATAAGACGGTCTAATAAATAAGAACCATATCCAACATATTAGTATCACGCCCGTGAATTCGAGTGACCCTAGTGCCACTCTAAATTCTATCAAAGCTTCCCTCCAAAATGCACAACTAAATAACGAAACAAAATAATGAGTTATCTCATTATGATATAATGTTTTCATTAAGATATAATTTTTTCATTAAACTAAAACTATAGTCATTTCATTAAAATGATAAAAACGACAATCTTTTCATTAAATTATAAACTATACTCCGTATAAAACTAAATTATAGACCGTTATTGCTAGCTCCATAATAAAACAAATAGTTAAACTAATTTGTGAAATTATATAATAGTAATACAATTTGATTCATGCTAAAAAAACTGCTTTCATTAAAATATCAAAATGATATCATTAATCGTTTGACTAGTTTTATCTTTTCAAATATTTTTCTCAAATCAAAATGTAATTAAGGATGAGAGATTTTTTAAAATAATACACTGAAAAACACTTCTCTTATTTTAATGGAATCTCATATTTAATTTCATATTTTTGCTGTAATCCACTATTTAAGATTTACCTCTAAGATTTTTGGGGATTAAACTTTTGCTCCGAAAAGATAAATCGTAGCTAAAAATACGTTATTATTAAAAAAATGACTTATAAAAAAACAATTATTTTGTACAAAAGTTATTTTCATTAAGATATACCTTCATGTCATTACTTAAATATCTATTCTTTATTGTTTTATATATATTTATTTTTCTCAAATAAAAATACAATGATGATAAATGTTAAATAACAAATTTACAATTAAAAATTAAAAATAACATCAAAGATAAACTCTGTAAATACCGTGCATTGCACGGAATCTATATTAATTTAACATTAAAGAAACACTTCTAAAAACTTTAGGTGTTAAGATAATACTCTCGCATAATGAACGACATAATACATTTCAGATGTGAGTGTGTAGAATCCTTCACAGCGCTCTCCTAATTTGATTGGTTGGCAAAAAGTTTGTTTACCAAAGTGTCTCGGCGGATTAGGAATTAAATCGTCTGAAGCAGCTAATAAAGCTCTCCAACTGAAACTTTTATGGAAAATTATTATGGAAAAAGAAAATATCTGGGTGAAAGTGATTACTAAGAAATACTTGAGAAATTGCACTCTTTTTTATCATAAGCCTAATTCAGTTTGCTCTTGGCAATGGCGTAAACTCATGAGTATTCGAGATTTATTTAGAAAGGGGTTAAGATGGCAAGTGGGTAATGGTAACAATATCAACTTCTGGAGTGATAATTGGGTCATTCCCTATCCTCTTAGTAGAAACTTTGATGCACATAATAATCTTGATCTTAGTCTTTTGGTTAAAGATTTCATAACCCCTGATAAACAATGGGATATTAGTAAGATATCTGATATGGTGAATAATGATATTGTTAACCAGATAATTAATATCCCATTGCCACGTAATAATATTTAAGATACCCTCTTTTGGGGGTTATCTGTTGATGGAAAGTTCTCTACAAAAACAGCGACTTGGTTAGCACAAGGTCTGTTTGATCAAAATCTTGACAAATGTGAATTTTACTGGATTTGGAAACTGAATGTTCCTCCAAAAGTAAAGTTTTTTCTTTGGAAAAGTTGTGTTGATGGCCTTCCTACTAAAAGTAGGCTGTTAAGAAATCATATAGCTGTCCCACCTCATTGTGTCTTGTGCAATCACCCTATCGAAGACAAAGATCATTTCTTTTTCAATTGTCCATTGATTATATCGGTTATTCAAGACTGGAACATCATTAGCTTTAACAATTTCTTGGCAGTATATGATAATATATCTAGTCAAAGTTTTATAATGAAACTTAATTTTCTTAGAAACTTAATTCCAAAAGATGATTTCATAAAAATTGTATTTATGTGGTGGAATGCATGGTTCTACAGAAATGACATTATTTTCAATAATGTTCATATCAATATTAGCAGGCTTAATCTATTATATAGTAATAGCATTAAGGTTTGGAATGAAACTAGACATAAGGATCTCAACAATCCCGATAAAGACGAATCAGCAAGAAACATTGTTAGTAAGCAAGAAATTTGGTGGGAGAAACCTAAAAATGGGTTCCTAAAACTAAATTTTGACGGATCGAAAATAGATGGGAATAAAGCTTCTCTAGGATATTGCATAAGAGATCATACTGGTAAAATCGTTTTGCTAGGAGCAAAAAGTTGCGGATCTAATAGTATTCTTGTTGCAGAAGCCCTCGCGCTAAAAGAAGGTATTTTAGCCGCTAAACACTTAGGAATCTTAAAGTTAATTGTTGAAGGTGATAATTTATGTGTCATTAATTCAATTCGTAGTAATTGGCAAATTTCTTGGGAAATTTCTAGTATTATCAAGGATGTGCAATTAGATCTTCATTCTTTCGGTGAAGTGATAATTAAACACTGCTTTCGTGAGGCCAACAAAGTTGCTGACTTTATGGCTTCTATTGGACATTCGTGTCCAACTCTTTCGAGATGGTTTGAAAGTCGGTGGCTTCAACTTACCTTACTCATTCAAAAGGATGAGATAGGTTGGTCTTCACTTAGAGGATCAATCTAGTTTCCTTACCTTATCAAAAAAAAAAAAAAAAAGATGTGAGTGTGTAACGTTATCAATTCCCCTGATTTCCGGGTAGTATCGAGATGATGGGCTTAGGATGGGCCTTTGTTGCCTCTCAAATGCCAACTCCAACAAGTCCGTAACCCTCTTTTCGGGTAAACCCGGTTCACAACTCCTTACTTCATACTCCCTACTCTCCCTCTCTTTCTCCTCGCCGTCCCCCTGTTACTACTACTACACATGGCCGCTTTCAACCATATTCGCGACCTAAACGACGTCGCATTAAAACCTCGTTTACTTCGTAACCTAGTCAACGAACACCTCCCTACTGAAACGACACCGTTTCGTAACCCTGCTGTTATCGCCGACGTCGTTTCCGCCATTAAAACTTATCAATTACTTTCCGAAGAAGTTTTTACCTCTGACCAGAAGCTCGTTTCTTCATGGAAGTCCGCCATGGATGCCTGGCTTCATCGTATTATACTTCTCTCTCGCAGTAATTCGGTAATTGTTCTTTTTTGTAATTTTTTTTTACTGTTTTTTCAGTTTTTATAATTTATTGATTATTGTTAAGTTTTGATTTTACTATTTGTTTCGGAAGCTAATGCTCGTAAAATGTCGTCGACATCATTAATCCCTTCTTATCAATCGTTTGTTCACTTTTTCAGTTTTTTTAATTTGTTTGTGAAATACTCCGTGTTATTTATGAGCGATACTTTAATTAAAGGTAAACAAATGATTGTATTAAAGTAAACAAATGATTGAGACGGAGGTAGTAGAACTAATGCACTTCATTTTTTGCTATCATTATATGAGCTAGGTGCGTTACCTCGGTCATAAGACCATTGTTCGTAGTATATTTGGTGTTACAAAAGAGAATAAAAACTGTCTTTTACACTTTATTTGTTGCTATCATTAAACGAGGTGCATAAGACAATTGGACGTCATTTATATGGTGTTACAGTCTGACATAAGAGAATTCCAATTGTTAGAAGAGAGATTTTGTTATCGCTTATATGTTTTTTTGTTGCTATCATTACACGAGGTACATGAATCCGGGGAATAGACAATTGTAGGTCATTTATATGGTGTTACAGAAGAGATGGACTGACAATTGTAGGTCATTTATATGGTGTTACAGAAGAGATGGACATAGGATAGTTTTACACAGCCGGAAACTGAATTAGTAACTTCTGTAAACTATGATACTGTTATAAAATGACAGTGGTGTTAAGCCTTCCTAATAAGAGTGCTCTTTCCGTATACTTTACGTAGACTAAGTGGTCGTTTGATTGCATATAGGAAGTTGCAATGTCTTAAAGGTGCTATATCACATGATTTAGAATTCATGTGAATTTGGCAAATGTTGTTCGGTTGTAAGGGTAAAATGATAAAGCTTAACCATTTTTTTTGGGCATTTTATATATGGAGTGTTATTTTTTTCTCCATAGAAATTTTTCTTATAGCAAATGTAGATAGTTTTGCAACATATTACAATTTCGTACAAATAGTCAAATGGGAATGGAGGGAGTATAACTTTGGGATAAATTTATTTGAAGAGAGAATGGGAGCTTTATGGAGAAGGCGCAGTTGATGAGCTAGCTGAAATGGCTTTTGTATATAGGTTTCATGTCAACTTAGACAATAAAATGATGCTTCAAATCTGTCTGTGTGGAACAAGTTGGGCTCTACGGAGTGAGAGTATTTTGGGGTGATGTTAGCCTGCCTTCATATTTGTAGAGATCTTTTAGGGATTGTATTTGTTACTTATGAAGCTGAAGAGATAAATTTTGAGTGTTCTCACTTATGGGAACCTCATGCAACAACTTATATAGATTTTGTTTGTTTGGGTGTACGCATTGTTTTTTTTGGTCCTTTTGGGTGTAATCATTGTAACGATGCTTGTATTTGCTCAGCAGAGATCTAGGCGGGAAATCGGAAGGTTGAGATAAGAGTGGCTAATAGCTAAGTTTAATTGATTCAATATTAATGGTCAACTTTACCTACTTAACCAGCATTGCACGACTAGAGACACTCAATTGCATGTTTACGCTCTTTACATGCTACTCTTATCTATCCCTTTCACTTTTTGCGCAAAATAAGATCTTTGAATAGTCTAACGACTTCAGCACTGTATTTTGGATAGTGAGTAGTGTCCTAAAATCTAATTGACTTCTAAAAAACACTTGTAGCCAGACAAAAGTTGGGCTGGAGTGTGCCTCTTGGGTGTGACGTGCACCGGATGTAGCTCAGAACGCTTTCTTTCCTCATTCTCAGATTGGTTTAATGTGCTCGTACCACATATGCAGGTATGGCCTTCACTATGTTATGCACTAATATGTTAGAAGAACATGAACAAACACATGCTTACAAACAAAGATGAAAGAACCTAATCTTTTTTTTCCTTTATGGGTTTTAAGGATTTTGCTTTTACTGTAAAAAGGGATTTTTTTTATATGATCTCTATTTTTGTAAAGTTTGAACTGAACTGCATATGTATCAGGCTATATTTTTGTAAATGCTTATATGTATTTTTTTTCTTTTCTCTTTTTGCTTAATTTTGGAATTCAACAATCGTGGTTTGAATTTATTTACAAAGCAGAATATCAGAAGTGCAGTTTGAATTAATGTTAAAAGTCGAATGGTTTATAAAATCATAGGCCAAATTTATTACTTCCTGCTTTTTTAAGGGACTGTCGAGTGTCGACTGAATATAAAATCATAGGCCAAAAACTTTTTTTTTCCTTTAATTGTAGGGCTGTTTGCTATTTACGAGGTTTTGTACTGTTTGCACAAGGAAATTCCAGATCTAGACTAGAGTATTAGACCTGTGGTACTGATGAGAAAATTATGATAGAAGGTTTATATAGGTCTCTTTTCTTTTTGTGTCTATTTGTATATGGATGTCACCACTTTATCATCCCTTGTTGACGACCCTTACCTACTTTTTAAAAGATAAATTTGAATGTAGTGTATTTTGGTGTTTCGTAACACCTGTATACGAACCTACCTTAACTGCCGCCTTGATGGCGTAAAGTGGATTTTTAGTTTGATATAGAGCATTGCATATTGATATTTGTGTCTTTATTAGCAATCTGGAGTTTCGGAAACTGTGAGGGTAGCTTCTTGTGCTGCTGCATCAGATCTGTTGACGAGGTTGGTGCTTCTTGTTCATCCAAGTGATCCAACATTATCTGTTATATTGTCTCTGTGTGAAAAATATTTGTGGAATTTTTTAAATGTGCATTCATAATTTTCATTATCTTAATTTTTGGTAATATATCGTGTTTACAAATAGAAGACTATCCCTGAAAGTTCTTATAATGCTTTAGTTGTTTAGTGTTATGTTTATGACATTTGGATTGCTTATCGTGGATCATAGGCTTGGGGGATTTTCTAACATAAAGAAGGATGGAATCTCCTGTGCTGGAAAACTTGTACAGCCGATCCTGCAGATGTTAAATGGGGACGCAACTCAGGAGATATCGGTTAGTATTTCAAGCTCCACACATCTTTAATGCTGAATATCTTTTTATTTGAAGTGCAGTTAACTAAATTGAGTGTTTCTAGAGGAAAGGAGGGGGGGGGGGGGTTGACTTGTGTCTACGTTTGGCGTAAAATGCATTCTCAACGATTGGAGATAATATGCCACTTCGCACTGGGGTATTGTTTGGCCAGGAGAAGAAGATGTCAGTTGTTAATGCTATTCCTTCAAGTCATTCATAGTTAACTATTATTTTTCCCCGACAAAAGAACTTTAAATTTGTTTCCGTTCTTTTTGGAAAGGTAATGAACCCACAAAATTGATAATTTGATATTGAACGGTTGTTGCGTCAACATTGAATTGGAAATCATAAATAGGAAAAGTTAATTAACTAAAGAACTTCACCGGCACCACCACTACTACTACCATCATCAGTAGAACTACTCCATTATCCAAATTTCCGACCGACAAAAATAGTTGCTTGATGCCAAGACATGTGGGTGCAATTGTCGGCATTGTTTTTGCCACTTTACTGAATGGGAACATTATTTTTATAAGTCTTTAATCTTTAAGTAGTCCTAAGTGAAGGAGATCCTCCTCATGCATCTATAACAGTATATTGGTGATGTTTGTCTTTGCCTCTGTATATTGAATTATTTTTTAACTTTCTGATATTGTTTGCAGGAAGTAGCGGCCCAATTGCTATACACGGTGTTAACCTACTTCCCATCTTCATTTCATCGTTGTTATGACAATGTGAGTACACTTCATCCTCAATCTGGCTTCTTGCAGGACAATTGCTAGGTTAAATTAGAGCGAACATGCCTGAGCTTAGTTGTTTGCTTACCCATCTGGCATCTGCTGATGTTCAAGGCAATGCTATTCCACTAAGGCGCTAAGTCTTTACGAAGTATGAGATGCACCAATTTTTCCATCGAAGGCATAACCTTTTTGAATTTAAAACATGAGATCTCTATCATCTGCATTTAAGTGGTTTTAACAATGTTATTTAGAGTTCATTTCAGATAATTTGTGCTTTGGAGATTGTTCTGTAGTTTTGAAGACTGGTTCAATATTCCTTGAATTATGTTGAATTATACACACTCAATTTCGCAGGCTGAAGCTGCCATCGTGTCAAAAATAATGTCTGGAAACTGCCATTCCAGTTTGTTGAAGGTACCGACCTTTTTATTTCGCTCTTATTCAAGATAGCAGATTATGTTGTACGTTGTAATTTACTTAATAAATAGTAAGTTACTTTCTTCGTGGTATTTCTCTTCAGAAACTTGCATGCTGCTTAGCATCACTTCCAAAATCAAAGGGAGATGAAGAAAGCTGGTCTCTGATGATGCAAAAGATATTACTAGCCCTGAGTGCTCTTTTCGATAGTGCATTAGAAGGTCTAGAAGAAGGTATATAGGCAATCTCAGTCTTGCATTTTTGTAACTACAGTTAGTCAATGTTAACAATAGCTTTTGTCAACTGTGTAGATTCAACACGTGCCAAGGCTGTTACACTATTGGTTCCACCAGGAAAAAGCCCTCCACCACCCTTAGGAGGGCAAATGATTGGAGGACAGGCAATCGACAGTGGGGACAGGTCTCTGCCATCTGTAATATCAGTCATCTCATGTCTGGTGCAGTGTTGCTGCACAATGCTCACAAGTTCTTATCAGGTTCAGGTATGTATCTCCTATTAGTCTTTCCTAATTATTTCTCTGTATATAATATTTTTTATACTCCCTCCTTTCAGTCATTTGGAGTCACAATATTGCTGTGTGGTGTCCCAAGTTTTATGAGGACAAGTGAAAAGGTCGAAAGGGTATAGTATTTGTCGAGTGGAGGTTTAGGGTGAGTAAGAAAGTGAATGGACAATGGAATCCACATAGTTTTGGGATGGTACATTAGTCTTTTTCACTGTCAAGATATATTTAAAAAGTGGAAATGTAGTAAACGACTTTCTGAATATGAATGAATGGAGTTATACTCTTTATCGAAAGTATAATTTCCTATTTATTGGTATGGGAAGTCACCTATTGACATATGGTGGCTTGCTTTAGACATTTATGGATCACTGTAAATCATCTCCTTTCCTCTTGCTTCAAGCATAGGTAGTAGTTCCTGTTCGCTCATTATTGGCTACAGTGGGAAGGATTTTGATGGTAAATGGATCTTTACCTGAAGCCTTACAGCCATTCACAACTGCAATGCAACAAGAGCTAGTTTGCTTACACCTTCCCGCTCTACACCAAAATGTTATGGGGTTACTTGATGCACTTCAAAAGGGTTTACACAGGTAAACTATTGTGCTAAATTGTTTAGGCATTCATGTTCTTAGTTATGATGTAATGCTCGTTTCCCATGAATGCTTATCCTTGACTTTTTTGCAGCCAAGTGTTACCTCATGCACCTGAAATTGTATGGCTTTTAATAAAGTACTTTGAACGTTGCCAGCTGCCGGAGCTAAGGACTAAGGCTTACACAATTTTTAAATCGTTATTGATCTCAATGGGTGCAGGTAGGTTAAAGCAAGTTTTCACTGTAACTATTTTGTCTCAAATGTATTGTTTATCGCCCTCCCTTTAAGTCACCAAAAGTATCGGCCTGTCCAAGTCACCAATGATGTTCAAGACGAGCGGACCTATTGTGATATTAATTCTCTTCTATTGATATTCAGCTTTATGGGGGAATATATCTTAGTCACATAACTTAATCACTTATTGATATTAATTCTCTATTATTGATAGAACTTTTACCTATTTTTTGGGTATTTTGCAATGTTTTCCTCACATCTTATGACCCGCTTCTTGGGTTCTTTGATTTCACCGCTGTACTTTGTTGGCCAATTCTTTGAATTTTAAATCATTTCTCTTACAGGTAAATTTCTGTTTTTTTTTTTAAATCTTAAATTTCAAAGATTTGATGCATAACTAAATTAATCCCCTTTCTAACTTGTTTGCACCCCCATCAGGATTCTGTTTTCTTGGTGTTTTCCCCGAACATAAATCGTATGAAATCATAGGTAGGCTTGCCAATTGTGGGGTCCAAGGATTGCAAAATTAGGTTGCTGATTTAACCATGGTTTTTGAATCTTAACTCAAAAGGCTGGTCTGTCTTGCTGACAGATTCTCTACTGCCCTCTTGTAGCAATAACTCTGGTTGTAGGAACCAGGCTTCATGCTCGAGGACAGATTCTCTCTTTTTTACGTGTGATTGAGTAGTGATGTTAAACTTCTACAACCATTATTTTCCCCAACTTGTCCTTGTTCAGTTTTTTGTGGATTTCATTGTACCTCTAACAAATATTATGGGTGTTCATTTTTTTTGCTAAGTGTTACATAATTACTTTGAATAATGGGATTTGTCAAGCCGTCGTCTATTCTTTTGCTCTGCACCCTAACCTGTCACTCGACTGATTGTATTCTTCTCTTTTTGATGCTTGTTTATATATACATCAGGAATGGCTCTATACATATCTCAGGTCGTGATCGACAATGGAATGACTGACCTGAAAGTTACAAATTTTGACTGTGATAAAGAACATTCCAATGAAGTATCTGCCGAACCATCTCAATGGCATCACAGGAAGAAAAGAAAGCAGGCATCTGCTAGTGGGCCATTGGTGGAACAACAGGCTTCTCTTTGCTTGGAAGTGAAACTACGACAAGAGCACCAAGGATCGGTATCTTTAAAAATAGCTGCCATAGAGGCGTTGGAGGCACTTGTGACTGTGGTATGTTTATATATTTATTTATATATATTTCTTTCCAAGGCATTAGCATTTGCAATCAGAAAGGATGCTATGTCATTCTTAGTAGGTTTATGTTGGCTTGGAGCTTTTGAAATGTTGTGTGGAATATAAGACGGGCAGTATTTGGGATCCATACATGGTATGGTGAAAAATACTCCCACACTCTTACATGGTAACTTTCCACACTACTTCGCTCCTATAGTTGCGAATTCATAGCTTCAAATCCCAGATAATTAGAAGTGTATTCCTCCATGACCAACAAAGGAAACCCTGAGGCATTATTTTACTATTTTATTTCTCATCTACAAGTGTTTTTCATTATGTCCATCACATCATAAATAATCTGTGTGCAAACTACAAATCGTCAATAACTAGTACTCCCTCCTCCATCCATCTTTAGATGTTGCTTACATTATTGATAATTCAGAAGATGTCACTTGCATTATTCAAGATCCAACTTTTACTAGAAAGATCTGTCAAATTAGACTTCGCAAAAATGTAAAAGGCTGACATTATGAAAGCATACTGAAAGCTGTAAAGAGTTGAAAAGAGCACTATATTTGGTCGACATTTTTCATCAATATTATTGAGATGCTACTTTCATTTCTTGTTGAAGATTTAGAAGATGGAGTTATAATCAGTGTGGACCTTGTAGTTTCCGTGAAACTGATCTAAAGTTTAGACAGAAAATATGTAGATAATTTGCTTTAGGAAGGCAGATATTTTGGCAAAATGCTTCATTGCTATGTCCTTTCTTCCCTTTCTATTCAGAAGGGGAGTAGGTGACAGTGGTAGGATTTAAACTGTTTCTGAAAGAATTCTCGGGGGGTTCAACCCGTAACCAACTTTTACTTGTCACGTGCATATTACATTACCGTTCATGGATGAATAAGTGCTTAAAATTTATTAGCATGCTCTGCCATCATTGAGTTTCGATATGTGTGATATCAGTTTGCTGGTGAAGTAATGCTTGCTAAGCTTTGGTCGTTTTTGTCGGGTGTTCCTATCCATTGGGGTTGGGAAGGGTTCGTATTGGCTTGGCTTAGTGTTCAAGTTTGGGCATGCTTTATATCAGAAAAATACTGTATCAATGTAAAAAATGTTAAAAAAAGGGATTCAAGTATTATGGAAGTCTCTTTTTGGTTGAGAAGGGAGCAATAAATATCCCTAATAGGTGTTTTGTTGCACTTGCAAATTATCTACTCTTAGAAGCTTTAGTCTAGTGGTTAAGATGGAGGTATAATGGGCATCAAATCCCAGGTTCGAATCCCCCTTTCCCCATATATTGTAAAGCCTGTGCGGCTCATTTGCCACCAAAAACAATATGAAAATTTGCTACTCTAGATCAGGCATTCGCAAGTAACATAAGGTTGGAAGCGTTGCTATCTTTTAGCGCCTTTGGTTGAGCAAGATTTCCCACATCTATTTATTTCACTTATGTGTTAGATCTTGTAAGTGTTATAGGAATTTCCATACCATTATTTTGGAGCATAGGGTCCATGGTATTTAATAGGGGCTGCAGCACCGAAGTGGTGTCGAGTTATCACTGTTTGCGCAACTTCATTTTGAGGTGGATCGGCAGCAGTACTGGAATTACTGAGATCGCGCTGTAACATTTGATTACAAGGACAATTCTAACAGAGATCTGATACCGTGATTTATGAGAATGTCTTAAATTTCAAATGTTTGGAGGAGGATTTAGTTCTTTGGTAATTTTATTCTACCATCATATGCACAATATGCATCAATTGATATTCTATTGTAGCTACCTCACCTGCAGTATCGATGTCTTTCCAGGGTGGTGCTTTGAGGTCGGACAGCTGGCGGAGTGATATTGATCTTCTCTTGATGGAAGTTGCGACAAATGCTTGTAAAGGATTCTGGAACCATGTTGGCAAGCCTAGCCTTTTGAGGGGGCCTGAGACAGCTTCAGAGGATTTCCAGCTTGTGGCGCTGCGTGCACTCTTGGCTTCCCTCCTTTCTCCAGCCAGTGTTCGACCACCTTACCTTGCTCAGAGTCTTGATCTTTTTCTCAAAGGTAACATAGCTGAGGAAAAGTTGTTCAAATCTCTACTTTATATATCAATTATCGGTATTATTCAAAGCATCTCACTAGTGATGTTAGGATTGTCAATATGGATTTGTCAACTCCATCATACTAAATGCATACCACTAATGTGCTGCATTACTTGAGATATATCAGTGTTACGAGGGACTTTTTTTGCTCAGGAAAATCTGTTTACTAATAATGCATTATTCTTAATTTGTTAATTAAGCTTTTTTATTTCCCGTTTCAAACGGAACTAAAGACTCGATAGTCTTTAATCTAGAATACCAAAGAAAAGTAACATGACTCACTAAAGTCGCCACACTTCGTTTTGCTATGAATGTAGAAGCACCCATAAGGCTGCATACCTGACTACTCCCCTTACCTTGCCATTTGCTCGGGGCTATGTTGTATTCTTAATAAGACTGCTGACATATTTCGTATCAAGCCGCAGTACATTTCAGAGTTCAGACCAACTTTCTAATTTCTTAAGAAAATTAAAACCAGTATATGATGTTTTAGGATGTCTAGTTTATATGGCTTCTTCTAATTGTCATCTTCAAAATAAGGATTAGCTATCCTCTCGTAGCATTAACTATAAATTACACCTTAAGATTTAATTTTATTTAACAGGTAAGCAAAAGGGTGGAACAACGGTTGCTGAATTTTGTGCCCAAGCCCTTCTAGCCTTGGAAGTGCTTATACATCCAAGGGCGCTTCCTCTTGTAGACGTACCCTCGCAAACAGGGAGCAGCTTCTCTTCTGGCGGCTCAAAGTACAGGTCAAATCCCTGGGATAGTAAAGTTCTTGGAGTTTATCCTGATGTTTATGATGTTCTGGATTACGCCAACATGGAAGATGGTTTCGGATCTGAAGTCCTCAACATTTCCCAACCCCAAGAGCCAAATGTCTTAGATGGTTTGTCGGACAAGGTTGCACCATCGAGCATTGACGATAAAATAGAGGGACATGAGGATCTGGACATGCAAGATGTGCCACCTTGCGCAGAGCCCAACCTGGCCCCATCTGGCAATTTTCCTCTTTGTGTTGACACTCCTGTGTTGCCAGCTCGCCCCTTGTCAGATCTAAGGGCCGGGGTTGAAAAAGCCGTTACCTGTAGTACTTCCGAGGGTTCACAAAAACGTAAATTAGACGACGATGGCGATTCATCTGATTCGTTTCCTGATATTGTTGACGCAGATCCAGATACAGATTCGGATTGAGTAGATAGAGCGACTCCTTGTACTGAACGAGTATTTATTTTTAAGCAAAAGTTTTGATTTTTTTCAACATTCTATGATAATCCAGATTGTTGGTTTTTAGATTATTTTTATTTTACGACCGATGGCAGCCATATCGCAATTTTGGACACTTGTTTTATCCTGATTTTCTAGGCCCCAATTAAAATTGTTATCCTGCCTTGTCATTTATGATTTTATGGTATTTGATATACAAAAAGAATCACAAATTCATGTGCATAACATGCTCTAGAAACATAAGTTCATAAATTTATTTCTATGGTCGGAATATATAGAGGTTTTCTAAAAAAAAGAGATTTAAGACATACACAGATATACGGAGTACGTCTCAAGTAAAACTCCTATTACACGTTTCATATACTAATCTCCGTCCGTCAACGAGTAATGCTACTAATCTTCTACTTCTCTTCAACACTTTCCTCTCACATGCCAATTCTATGGGGTATATTTTGCTTCATTCAGTCAATATTCAAGCGATTATATAACTCGCTCTATGAAAAATGTGATGCTATCATCACTTCAACAGGGATACAATTTGTACAGTACTTGTATTAAGCATCATATGCTACATCAAATATCTCAAGATGTCGTAGCGTGAAGTAGTGATCTAATAATCGCTTCAGGCATTCCATTTGCAAGCGAAAACATATGCCCAGCCCCAGGTATCTCATGATACTGAATCCAATCTAGTTTTTGGGCAATGTACCTTTGTAGTGTAACCGGGACGAGAGCATCATCATCACCCTGCCATATGTGCACTGCTTTGTGCTTGTCTGGTATTGGGTTAGAAAGTTCCATTGGACTGAATTCCCATTTTCCAAATCCAATTATCATGTCCCGGTGGAGGGACTCGTACTGGCCTTGTTGAATCACTTGCGCCTGCCAAAAGGTTGAGGTTTCCATGATTCGTAACAGAAGAAATAAAAATAGTTAGGGAAGTCGAGGCTTATGACTAGCGGAAATGTTCCGAGTTCAGAATGAGTAATTGTAATTTTATGAACACTGTCAAATTCTTAGTTACCAGCAGTTATTTCCTAAACTTGTACGATGATGTTTCTAGTGAGCTTACCCTGTGCTCTGCAATGTAAGGAACAGTAGAGAGAAGACGATAATCCTCAGCACTTAATGCAGCCCTTCCGGCAGCAACACTGGAACCAGGGAAGAATTTCTGAGTGTTCCACCAGTAAGTTAGCCATGGAATATAGTGAACAACTCTTTGGGCCCACTTGTCCTCTGGGAACTGTTTATGAAATGCTTCTTCCGATAAGTTAGCTGGGAATCCATCCCACCAATAATTCACAACCGGTGCTATCAGTACTGCCCCTGCTAGCCTGCAATGACATTCCAACATAGATCACCGTAATATATACTCTAGTTTCAGTTTCAGAATAGAACCACGAAGCCCTATTCCGGCAAATAACATAATCATCGCTTGCATGCTTATACTTATTAGCCAGGAGATGAACTAGACAATGTAATTCTAAATAAATATAACCGCTTCCAGTTGAACTCCAATATATTTATACTCTGAATTTCAGTGTTAAATTTCGAGCCATCTCATTTCTCATTTAATTGAAATATAAAAATTGAAGGGTAAACCTGTCCATAATTGTGCTTTCACCAATGTCTATCCCAACTCTCTATCTTATATAGTTATATGAATAGATTTGGCATTTTGGGAGAAAACTATAACACTTGAGACTTAATACAACAGGAAAATATAATAGAGTTGCATCACTAGAACATATTTCATGTCGCGTTATCGAATATCTGCTGTAGTGGACTAGTGGAGCTCCGAAATTCGACACCCATAGTATCTGAAGGTATATAAGCTACAACTATTACTCATGACTACAGGTAGCCCCGAGAAACACCATTGGACCCAAAATAATATTCTACACAAAAACTATCAACTAGTCATGAGTAAAAGTAATTCAATGAGGAATATCAAATAGAAATGAGTATCTACGGTAGCTTCATACGGTCTTACACAAGCCTTGCTAAATATTCTAATACGAGAAGTCGAGAACATACCTATGTGGAATGTATTTCAAGGAGCCCCAAACAGTCTGCCCACCCATGGAAAATCCAGCCAAATAGAATTTGTCACCGAGTTTTAGCTGGTCTGCAAGATCTTCAATATCCCGAGTCATGCTCTTTAGTGTTCTATTTGGATCGGGATCACTCTCTCCATAACCCGGCCTATCAAAAGAAATTATGCACACTCCCAACTCTTCAAAAAATTTCTGAATTTGGACAATAAACCAAAATCTATTAAATATTAAAATGTCAACATTTTGAGCTGAAAGTGGTAAAGCTTCCTAAATAGCGAGAACTGATTTTGTATGCTTAAACCGATACCTGAGGAAGTCTATATGCAATAACAACATCATGCCTCGCATTACCAAAACCATGAACAAATATGATCTTATGTTTTGCATTCTCCCTTGGCACCCCAATCTCTTTGTATGCCAAATATCTTCCGTCTCTTAGTTTTACCCTTGGTGCCGTTATTCGTGGGCCACCCGGAAATCCGCATAGTCGTGGTGATGGGGGTAGGTGGGACTGATATATCCAAGTTGCAACTATAACTGTGGACAAGATTACTGCAACCTTCCTTATGCGTATCCTCATTACTTTTAAACACAATGATCTGCAATCTAATTAAAGCATGTCATTACTGCAGCTGCAATGCAGTATGTAGAGAATTGACGGAACATAATATCTTCCGTTTTTGACACACTAAGATTTGAGCTAATTCAACATCGGTGCCTTTTACTGATTCAACTATGGTGATCTAATATTTCAGCCAATTATGGTGACCTTGGGTTCAAAGATTTTCTTATTTTGGTGGCATAAAGTATGATATATAGTCAAATTCCGTCTAAATTAATGACATTTTTCCTGCAATAAAATGCAAACTAAATATTAATACGATACCCCCTCCGGCCCCTGCCTAATCATTTATGTACTTTTGATTAAAATACCGCTTACAGAGAATATAAAAGGTAAACAAATAAAACAAATGGCTAAAACAAATATTTCCACATAATTTCTCAAAAATCTATTCTATTTTATTATGTAAAACAAATGGCTAAAACAAAAGTACCTGTTATTTAGATAAAATCAGGGTAATGTAACACACTAACACTTTAGTTACCAAAGTGAGCAATAACTTAATCATCAGTCATGCCAATTAGTGTAGCAGTAAGTCTCGCTTAATACCGGTCAAATACTATCATATGGTGGTAATAAAGATAAAAAAATTGGTCTTTTCTAGGCAACAAGTGGGGTGAATCGGTATGTATTTGACTTGTCGTAAACTTAAACGAAGAGTGTCCGTTTTAAATTAGAATTTGTGATAGTGTAGCTCATCGCACACAACATTAGGACATCAAAGTTGAAAACTTTCTAACTATTGAAAATCATTTCCTTTGCTTTTAAAATCAAAATTTATGAACATTTCAACAACAGCAATTCTTTTTCCAGAAATGCATGAGATGATGAACTGATGAAAACTAACACCTTGAACTAAAAAGTTGTTAGCTTTATGATTGTAAGATAGTCCATGTAAACCAAGTAACTACTCCTCTCGTCACCAATTGGTTTTAGGATGAACCGGCTTATGAAGCGGACTTTTTCTCCTCCTTCCGACACCCTTTTCATAGATTTAACAAATGGGCAGATGAAATATAAATGAAAGCAACAAAAAAAGTTGCCACCCAGCTAGTTTTCTCAAGAATCATTAAGCAAAGAAGAAACAAATCATGTATGTAATTAATTAACTTTATTATGAATATCAACTAGTATAGTTTAAACAGCAGATAGGGAGGGAAAAACTTACCAAATAAAAGTTGAATTGAGAAATGATGATGGTATTAAATTGGAGGAGTCTTAGCAACCAGAGTTGTAGGTACTACTATTTGAGTTTGCTCAAGAGTTTTGACATTTGTTGTGTGTACTAAATGAGTAAATGTGAAGAAACCCGATTTCCCCCCACATGTGAGTGTAATCCCACATTGATAAAAAGAGGAGAGAGTTACCACTTTATAAGGCAATGTGCTACTCCCTCTATTGCCAATTGGTTTTAGAGTGGAACCCCTTGGGTTTATAAAGTGGACTCTCTCTCCTCAGTACGGGTTGGACTCAAACCCGATTATGAAATTTAATATGGTATCAGAGCCCATGGTAAAAAAAAAGACTTGGGCATAAAAGAAAAAAACTGGGCTAAGAAAAAAAAAAAAACGCAGCCGTTGAAGAATAACACGGTTTGCTTTACGGCTGGAAGAGAGGCCAGAAAGCCCCCAGTCTGATTTAAGTGGGCTCACATGTGAGGGGGAGTGTGAAGAAACCCGATTTCCCACATGTGAGTGTAATCCCACATTGATAAAAAGAGGAGAGAGTTACCACTTTATAAGGCAATGAGCTACTCCCTCTATTGCTAATTGGTTTTAGAGTGGAACCCCTTGGGTTTATAAAGTGGACTCTCTCTCCTCAGTACGGGTTGGACTCAGGCCCGATTATGAAATTTAATAGTAAATTCATAAGTTTTGGTAATATATTGTGATGTTGTTTATGATGAGTGTAATAATAGTCAACAACTACACCAAAATTATGAAATGTTTTTGAGTGTCTTTTCAGGTTTGCATTCTTGCCGGTTGGTGTACCACTCTTACCTGCTATCTATAGTACAATCTAATCGAGGACTAGCGGTCTTGGGGCGATTCTACGATCACAAAATCTTATTGAACACGTATATAATTCGCCTTCAGCGGTAGACCTTTTAAAAGTGGCAAGGCAACTGCAAGAGAGAGTATGCCTCCCACTTATCTTCCAACTTGTCATTTGTGAGAGGTTTTTAGCTGAAAACAGATTATGTCCGTCTTTAATGAGACACATTGTGCAGGTGTGAAAATGCATTACAAGAAACTAATTTGATGATGGGTTTAAAATTAGAAACTATAGTATTTAGTATCAAATGCATAGTGTTAAATAAGAGACCTTTAAGATGGCTTGGGTTATGGAATTATCTTGTATAAATACTCATGATAAGCAATTACAAACAAACATTATATATTTCTCTAAATCTTATCATGTAGTTCAAGAGAACTAAACAAACAGTCAATTTGAAAAATTATAACTTATCTTTAATTAATTATGGGTAGTCAATGTAACAGATGAAAAATCGACAATGAGTTTCTTAATACTAACATAAATATAAAATAATTTTTTAAGATAATAACAACACTAGTTTGGGTTGGGTTTAAATCGATAAAAGATTCACCAATAACGATATTGTGTGGATATTAGGTTGTAGGTCGGAATTTTACCTCATGTGAGTCGGTGTCGATATAGTAAACTTAAATCTGTCTTGCTCGAGTTGAGAATCAAACTACAAGCTACATAATTAAGAGTCGTTGTTTTTAAGGAAATCAAATACTTCATGTGCAATGGCTTGGATGCACGGTAATTCTACGATCGTATTAATTTCCCCTTTAGACAATGCCTTAATCTCAACCAATCTAGCTCATTTATTAGTGATCAAGCTACTATTATTGTTTACTCTTCAATCCATCAAGAATTTAAAATTGCTAAGGAATTCCTCAAATATGGTATTAGTTATGGATAGTCAATACAACCGATTAATACAAAATTTATCTCATAATTCCTCGGGAAATAAAAGTTTCCATGATTATGGATTTCACATGACTTAAAAAAGAAAGTTAGTAGTATTTCATTAGAATACGAGAAGTAAATTCCATCAAAATTCCCACTTACCTATGTAAGACTAGGTAAATAAGCAATCCATTAAGATGGAATTAGAGTTTCTATAGAATTACAATTCTATGAGATTTTGGGTAAACAATCTCCTAATTTTACAAATCTATCTCATAAATTGTTATTTATGTGTCTATAAGAAGGGTAATTACCAAACGACTTCTAAATTCTGTATCCCACAATTTAACTCTTAACTCAAAACTAATATCCACCTGATAACTCCACGATATCGTAATCCCCTAATCGGAGAATCGCTTATCGATTCATAATAACCCAACCTAAACTCGACCCAAATAAGAACAAAACACAAAAATCATCATATCCTACACTCCGATCCAAACACCTTAACCCAATCTCTTCACCCTCCTCCAATCAACTCAATTTCCAATTCTCCTCTCTTCAAACCCTAATCCCCAAATTAAATCCACCAAACCTTGATAATCAATCATCAATTCACCATGCCTCCTCCTTCTTCAACAACCATGGCCGTTTTTTGAAGATCACTTCAAATCAATTCGCCATTAATTTCCCTACCTTAAGCTTTCTCTAATGGCGTCCTCGGCCGCCATTAACGAAGATCCTGGAGCTCCCGAGTCTTGGGAAGTTGCTGATGTTGAGGAAAGCATGAAACGATTGTTGCTTTCTCCTTCTTCCTCTACTACTAACCCTAATAATGTTCCGATATCTTCCGATGAGCTGTCGTTAGCAGATTCTCAGGCGAATTTTCCGGCGGCTGTTGAATCGATTTCCGGTGGATCCGGCGGCGGTAGTGGTGTGGTGTTGTCGGAGGATGCGATTAATCAAGTCGATCAATTCCTTCGCGAGGCGTTGCAAAACCCTCGCGAAAGATTGTCCAGTAATTTTCGTCACTTTTTTTGAGTTTTTTTTTATTGATTTATGTTTTTACTGTTTTTGTAGTTGCGAATTGTGAGTTCATGAAGATACATGTCGAAAAATCGTAAAAATTTGAGTAGATAGCTTAGAAGCAGTGACGCATGATGTTGAATTGCATGTTTTTTGATATTAGTGTATATTTTTGATGCACTGTAATGAGTGGAGTTGCTTAATTGCATGTTTATTGTCTGATTCTGACTGATCTGGTGTTGTTTTTCGTTGGGTCTTCTGATCAATTATACACCAGGATAAGTGTTTTTAAGAATCAGATAGGTTGCTACATTCATAATAAGATACGAACTTTGTTTAGGGGAGGCAATCCGACTGAATTGCTATTTCTAGATTTTAATTTGTACCTGTTCTAGTGGTGAAACTAAAAAAATCCCGCCTGTGAGATAAGGTGACGCCGTGGATAATATAGTGTAGTATTCTAATTTCTAATTATTTCGATGATAATATATTATGTGAAATTGAAGCAGCTCACTTACAATAAATGTTCGTCTTTTCTAAACTCTGTTTCCTTAAATGAATTTTTCTTATAAGCCAAGACAGCCCGAAGATTCGGTGGTTGTTGAATCGAACTCATGTGCTACTTCTTTTGATTGTTGCTTGTCACGTGTCGATGTGGTTTGGCAATTACTTGTCTGTTGATTTTCTGTTAATCTTCGTTTGTTTCGGTCTATAATGTCATTGTTGAGTAGCCTTTTTAGGTATTAGCAACTATGGTTATCATAATACACAGAATCAAGGATTTGTTTAATCTTTTTTTAACGTCTGTTTTTTGTCCCTTGCTTTCTTATAAAAGTCATAGCTTTTGCTTCTATTGGCTTGCCATTATATGTATGTTATGTCAATGAAGTGTATTAGAGTTCCAATGTTGAATCTTGAAATGGTGTTTTTCATTCTCAGTTCTACGAATGGAACAAGATGTTGTCAAGTTTATCCGTGATCCTATGCGTCAACAACTGGAATTTCAACAGCTTCCTACATCGTATTTAAGACTGGCTGCGCACCGTGTGGCTCAGCATTACTTCCTGCAGTCAATGGTCTTATTAGATAACAGTCTTCCGGATGGATCAGGTTCCAGAATAATTGTCCGTAAGACTACTTCTGAATGCCGGTTTCCTCGTGTTCGCTTGGCGGATATACCTGTACTTCTGCCTCAAGAAAACAGTGGCGCTGTTAAGCTTGCTATCAAACAGCGGCCTGAAAAGTATTCGCCTGGTTCTGGTAGTGGGTTTTCAGGCTCTCAAAAGGCTAATAACTCAAAGAGTGTTGAGGAACGAAAAGAGGAGTACAATAGGGCCCGTGCAAGAATTTTTAACTCTACCAACCACAATGGTTCTCCAAGTGCGAAACCCGAAATGGAGCCTAAAAAGACAGATAGTGTGCAGCTTGCACCAGTGGAAAGACCAAAGGTGGATGTTAGATCTGTTCCTGCGGTATCTGACTTGAGTAGTGGAAGATCTGTAGTTGATTGTTCTGCTGGTAGCAGTCGCCCAGTTAGAAGTAGGGCAGAGAAGGATCCTGTTAGTAGATATAGACCAAATAATAGGGTTGCTATCTTTAGAGATCGTGATAATGAACGAAAAGATCCTGATTTTGACCGGAGTTATGATAGGTACTGCTCTCTGCTCATCTCCCGATCGTTTCTCTTTAAATTTCTTTGGTATCTTTATGTACCTCTATTCCTTTCCAAATTGAACGTATAATATGCTTGAGGCCGGATCTTATGCTTACTGTTATCGCACAAACCACAAGTATGATAAAACACTAATTGCATCTGATGATATTTTTTTTGTGCTTGTAATGCATACTTAAATCACTTTGGACTTTTAAGTGAATGTTATTTATTTATTAATTATGGCAAAGGAATGTGTTCATCATCAAGCCCCGATTTTACACACAAATTTAAGATTATTGTTTCTGCTCTCCCCATGCAGTTACCCCTCTCCTGTTTGCGTTATCATTTGCAGGTTTCTGTTCTAGTCTGGAATATTTTATTTATTTTGTGAGTTTGTTTCTTGGTGAGGTGCTCAAACCTTGTAGCCAACTGACCAGAAATTCAGTTCCCATTTTGTAATCTTCATTCCATATGTTTGGACTTGTTTATCTTTCTTTTCTCCTCATTTTGTTCCGCTATCGTTTTCTTTTGAATCCCTTGTAGCTGTATGTTTTTTTCATACTTTATTTAACTGGACGGGACCTTGGAAGAGCTCAGTTGTTTATGTCGTGCAATCTCACTTTGACCACCCATCCTGAATATTTCCAATCATGATTATATAAGCTGTAGCCACTGACATCACTTTTTACCTGTTTGGGATGTTGATGTACATGTCATACATTGATTGATTCAAAATGATAGCTCATGCCTCGTGTATTCGACCTCTTCTTTATCTTCTATTAGACGATTGTATTGCAGTATATTTTTTCTATTATGTCTCTTTTCTCATCGTGCACAAATGACTGAGATTGTGTTTGTAGGTATATGCAGAGATTTGACCCTGGATTTGGGTTTACTGCTGGGCCGTATACAGTCCAGCCTATGTACACCCCTGCTATTAATTATAATACAGAATTCCCCCAACTTGGCGTGGCTCACAGGCCACAGATTTCTTCTGAACCACCAAGGCCCCATCCTCAACATCTACCTGGCCTGTGGGTTCCTCCATCAAACCCTGCAGGTCTCGGTTATGGTCATCCAGAGACTATGATGGCTGCATATAGTCCAAATCATATTAATGCACGTCCCTCGACTCTATACCTGCATGCTCCTCAATACACGCTTCAGCCTCCCGGAATGCCATACATTCATCCTCATGAACACATTAGCCAAACATATCAACAGGTTAGCCATGGTGTTTATCCTTATAGTGCATAGAACATTTCAATATCATTTAGAATTCTGATGATCTAGTTAAAATTCACTTGTAAAGTCACAACCGAAAGGCACAAGTTATGAATTCCTGAGTTTGCAGGTAGCATAATAAATACACTTCTAATGGTTCCATTTTCTCCACCTTAAGTTCAAACAAATGTTAGGTTGAACCTTTTCGAAAAAACATAGCTGTTAATTTTCCAAAGATAAAATTGCCCTCAGCCTCACTTGATTTTTTACAATTCCGGCACTTTGTATCAACACATTATTGGGCTTATACAATTTTAATGTATGTGAACCGGATTGTAAAGATACACAAAGAAAAGGAACAGAGGTGAGCGAACACATGCTTTAAGTAAGAGATACTGGAGTATGTGAACAAATGAATAATACACAAAACAAAACACAGAAGTGGAGATCAGGCTGGTTTTTTATCTAAGCCATCAGCTCTTCAGGTCTTTGCAACTTGTACTTGTGTTATGTATCTAATAGAAAGAGAGTGCTGTGAGAACAGTTTCAGTGTGCTTTTGAACTGAACTGACAGCTTTTACCCTTGCTAGACTATCTGATATTAGAAAATTTCTGATTATTCCCTGCAACAAGCATGTCCACATATTTAGGCATTTAAACAAGTTTCCTATAATTTTGATTTTTTTTCTTTCTATTTCTGCATTTTCTTTCACATTCGAGAAGCTTATCACTGCTGATGCTTATTTTTATTTCTCATCTATGTTGCTTTCTTTTGTGTTTGCAGTCGCAACAGCAACAACATGATGCAACTATTGGGTTAGCCCGGCCCCGTTGAGGGGCATGGGCTATGCCTGCACCCTGCCTGCCCGAACTTTCAAATCTTCAAAGGCTATGGCACCACATTCTGTGTGGCATGGCAGGGTGTCAGGCATTACTGAGGCGGACTGGAGTAACCTGAATTGATCGCTTCCGCAGCCGTCCTTGCCTCAGTTAGTAGTTACGCTCGAGTGAGGAAGTTTGTGATTCTGGCATGTCTACAGAATCTGCCGTCATTGCCGACGATGGAAAATTGAAAGTGCACCATAGAGAAGCCTGAGCTTTGTCCCTAAAAGGTATGGCACAAACTGCTGATTTCTTCAGAATCACTGTGCAAACATTGAATGTTTAATTGTACCGCTGTCTGTTTAAAGAAATATTAATATGGGTTTCCAGATTGTGTGCTTTGCGAACATATAATGGGACTAAGACAATGTGGCATGGAAGTTCCAAATCCACTTTCTTATCTTCTGAAGATCATATTGAATGATTTAAGTGCTCATTGTATAAAAAAAAAATCCAATTTTCATAAATCCAAAGTTCCCCTTCCTTGTTTGGTAAATTAGTTGGCATATAACTATATAAGTACCATCTTCTATTTCTGGTGTTCACAATGATGCCGTTGCAAGTTTGCAACTACCCCACATTATGACTGACACCTCTTTAGAAACACCCCTAATCTTCCTAGAATACCCCCACAAACACTATAAAGTCATTCCACATTAAACCTTGTGCCCGGCCCAAGGGAACATTGGATCGGATTAGAGGAAGTATTAGGCGCAAATGTCCTTGCTGTGTGATGCTGATAGCTAGTTTCTCGTGATACAGGAATCCAAGCAGCCTGTAGAAAAGGTTAAGAAGATGATGAGTTGTTTCATGCTCTTACACATTCATGCTGTCTCTGACAGAGCTTTTATGACGGAGAAAATATTATGCTTTTATGTAGTTCTCCAGCTGCTAATCTGAATGATCAACAGGATGTCAGGGCAGTGCTTTCTGACCCTTGATTCCACTATAGATATATATGTAAGTTTAATGCTCATGAATCGATTTTACTTCTGAGTTCTGGTATGTTTCTTGTAATTTAAAGTTACATTAAACAATTCATCATCCAGTTTATGAAACCCTAACTAGTGGAATCTTAGAATTCAGCCAGCTGTTTGGATTGCATAATCACTTTGGTTGTTTTTACTCCGAGTTTCCGATCACGTATTTACGTCACGGTAGAAAAAAGATGGCTTCTGGTATTTTGTTTTGGGCTACGAGGCATTAACTTGGAGAAATCGTGTGTGTTCTTATGGGAAAAAAATGCCAGCCGCAGCCCACAACTGCCAAATCAACACTTGCGACTTGACTTGCAAACACTTATGGTTCATGTACTCATGTTGGTTCATTTCATTCAAATTGAGGAAGTTGGATCATACAAGAATTTTGTATGTTTAACCGATCACTTGGTGGTTTGGTCAACCTTGTTGGATCACAACTTATTATTGGCAATGGTTAATTGGTTATGGGTCATTTTTATGGCCCGGGTCGAGTTATTTTTGTGTTGATTCTAGTAAGATTTCTGTCGAGAATCTACTTTTGATCTTCATTTAGTCTTTCCAGTTACTTTCGGCTTGCAGTTGGTCAATTTTGGTTCATTTTGAGTCAATGTGATTCGTCAAATTTCTGATAAGTTGTGTGGATTCAATCATTCAAGTCATATTTGCTGGGCACTTGCGCTGTTTCAAGTCTAATTTAGCTGTAGGGTTAGCTCAATTTTGTCGAATTTACTCCCGACTAGATTCGTTATGTACCTCCACCTAATTAAGTATGTACTTGTTTATGCATAAATAATTAAAGATGATAAATTTTGTTTTACAATTACCAGTGAGGGGAGGAGGATGCTTCGGGGTTTCCTCGAACGAGCTGGCATTACTTGTTGCAGCGAATCTAGTAGGAAGTATGAGATAGTATGACTTGTAAGACCAATCTGAATTCAAATCTTTGTATATTTTTTTTTATTAAATTGTAGGATGAATGTGTGGTATCATTGTCCAGACCGTTGCTTAGAAGTTTGTGTTCGTTGCTGTAGCTTGTGGCGGAGTGAAAGCGTCATGTCCGGTGTGCATTGTTTCTATGTCATTGTCTACTAAAGTTGTGCGAGGGCATTACCTTAGCCTTAGGGGGAACCTGTTGTGCACTAAATAATACTCCGTAGTATGAAGTATTACAAAGAGTAAGTCTCTCTTAGGACGCCGTAAATCGATTTAAAATTTAAAAATGGGTCAAATATCCTTCCAATTGCATGTACAAGATAACATAAACTCTTTGTTAGTCTTTTTCTCACCTATCATATTTGCCTGGTTTTAAGTTTAAAATGGATATTATCTTTCTAAATAAGACTTCGTGATATTATCGTCCTTACTCATCCTCGAAAAGGCTTGGTCACACAGTCGTACACGCGAACCTATGTATTCTCAGCCTCTTAAATCTCTTTAACCTTTTACCTCCGTTAATTCTCATGATTTACTGTAAATACCATATCATATCTTCTTCACATCTCTATCAGTTTATCACCTTGCCAGTAAACCTTTTTTGATAGCCCGACATGGCGTGGCTAAAGAATAGGAGCACAGAGCACTAATAAGGGCCATGGTCTCGATACGAAATTCAAAAGTCGATATGAATTTGTGATATTACATTTTACCAAGTTCTTGTAAGCTCGAAGCAATTTTCTTGTGTATCTTTGCTTAATAGGAGTATGTTGGAAATATTCGAAACTATTAATTTTGATGTTCATACGATAAACTAAAGAATTCTCATTTTATTAAACTTTGGATTAACATCTCGTGTGGTGTTTCACTTGTTTGATACTTGGATACATGATGAATTTTACAAACTGGATTCTGAAGACAAGAATTCAAGAACAACTACGATATTTGTTTTCAAGTAATATACATTTTCGAAAATATTGGCTCGGAAACCGTATGGTTTGGGTTTGGTGATTCCTTCTTCTTCCATAGACACAAATCAGTCACCAACGGAACAATAGGCTTCTTCTTCATCGACTTTTTGGTCTTCAACTTGTTCTCCTTGAAATAACCTTCATAATCACTCAAAATTTGAGCCAAAGTGGGAGAGTCTATACTCTTCACCATTAACTCACTTTTTATTGTTTTTTCTTCATTTTTCATTTCCATCTCTTCATTATTCATTGTTATCGACTTTGTTCTCGCTTTTCCTGCTTCATCTACCTCGGGTGTGGCTATCTTCGACATGCTTTTATGGAGTTCGGCATTCAAAGAGGCCAATGCCAGCTCGGTCTCTGTTCCTTTCTCCTTTAGAAGCCTGAGTTCCGCCTTTGTTTCTTGTAACTCGACTTCTAGTTTCTTTAGTACCATCATCATCATCACTAGATCATTCCTATGGACTATATTTCCATTGTTTTCTTTTTTAGAATTCTTCGAGATTGGAGTCATTTCATTCTTTGGTGACTCGGTTGGCATCGGTACATTCTTTGATGCACATGGCGGCTCATCAAAAGACCGCTCTACATCTTGTTCACCAAGAGGGTTTCTAGGTTTATCAGGACTTGGTATAAAATCAGATGTATGTGGTGTTTCATTTTCGACCTCAATAGTTGATAGCTTTGGATTTGGGAATGACTCTGGTGTTTCATTTCCGACCTCAATAGTGGGTATCTTTGGAGACGATGAGATTTGTTTGAGGAAAAGACGGTCTCCAAAAATGGAGACCGCCTCTTTAACTGAGCGAAAAGGGCTGGAGGCATCAACTTCGGGTGCTGGATTATCCATAGAATGATGAATACTTGAAGGTGGGAGACATTGACAACTTTATTGGGTTGATTCCCCTTTCTTATGTAGGAAGGAATATGCAAGAAAGGGAGTTTGTTTGAAAGTAAAGACTCTTCATAGTTAGGTGTGAAGAACTAGACTTGTTACCAGCTTCCATAGTACTATCAAGTACATGGGATATGCAAAATTTAATGCCAATGATTGCTAATTATGGATATTGTCACAATTAGACCCTATATTCATCTACTTTGAAATCCGCAAAGTTGTGAAGAAAACACAAATTATAGAGTAACATGGTCTCAGACTGTAAGACGGTTCATTTTGTAAGAAAAGTATTCATTTAAGGTCATTTAATGTTAATAGATGTGATATCTTTTTCATAGTAAGACCGTTTCATGGTGTAAAATCGTCTCACGCAAATAACCAGGAGAGAAAGAAAGAGATTCAAGGCAAGCCAAATTGAAAAAGGGAGAACATATGATCCCAAACAAGAAACGATAAAGGCAAGCTATACAGAAACTTGACGTAAAAACAAGTTTCTTTCAACTTGTGATACGTTGAGATGTCATTATCCATAAATCCACAAGGTAACAGTCAGTAGTTATTGTAAATAATGCATATGAAGAAGATAAATGCACCTAATCACGAAATAAGATTAGAACCCTCGACCTCTAACGTTGAATCGCTTAAGCCAAACCTCCGGGCAATTTAAATCAACGTGACGCTACACTGGACTAACTGAACTACATTAATCGTGGAACAATGAAGAGTACAATCCGATAAAAAAAAATGCAGTGCATTGTGAGAAGATCGTTTCAATAAAAAACTTAAAGGTGATTTATGAGGTCCAAATAATGAACTTTTACCTTAACACATCTACTCACTCAAACGTTTTTTAGGCTTGAAAAGCGGAAAATGCACAGCCATACCATGTGCTAATATTCCACTAATGAGATCTTTGGAGGCTCTTAGGATTTGGGCCCGTGACTTTCTTAATCACGTTAACTTTAACACAATATAAGAAAATCATTTCAACCAAAAGTTAAGGTGATATTTGAGGCTCAAATAATTATCTTAGTCCGCGTCTTTAAGCTCGATAATAAAGCACGCTTTACGTTATCTTGTGATGCAAATGCAAGCAACGTGACCCAGTTCTTGTGGGGGAGCACTTACTAGACACAAGTCAGAGAAATGAACTTTGATCATTAGTAGCACAGTATTCACGTGAAATTTAAATACGTAGAATAAGATGCTAATTAAAAAGGGTATACACAAATTCTAATAGCAGTTTTCAATGAAGACGGGTCGAATCTTCTACCACAAATAGGTAAGTAGGAGGGCAAGTGGGGATCCATTTGGTTCCTCACTTGTCCTTCCACTTGTTTCCTTGTGAGAGAAATTTGACCCGTCTTCATTAAAGACGGATACTATCCGTCTTCAATGAGATTTACTGAAGGGTACAATAGGTCTCACTGAAAACGGGTACTATCTGTCACAAGCTGAAGACGGATGGATAATGTCTCTCTCATAATATGCAAGTGGGAGAGCAAATTTGGAGATTCATTTGCCCTCCCACTTGCTTATTGTGAGTGGGCACTATCCATTTTCAGTTTGTAACGGATATTGTCCGTTTTGAACGAGAATTTGTGTTATTTCAAAATGGTTCCTATTATTCTAATAAATTCTCTAGTATAACAAAATGTTGTGGCTTTTGGTGATGGTGAACCGGGGTTAACTAGTGAACACCAAGACATTAAACATGCGTTCAAAACTTCATATGATTTTATAGCTTTTGCCAGCAAGGAGACAACCTAAGTATGCCAAATCCAACTCATCAACGCATACTCACCTCATATATCCCGAATCTCACCAATTACCTTTCTCAAAACTTCTTTAGGTGAGGTAACAAGTGACCTGTCTGTCTTACATAGTGTCTGACCCGAAATCTGAATTGACCCAATTTCGTCTAATTTTAATAATACCACACTACAATACTACATGTACAACAAACTCAAAATAATCCAAACATCTAAAGGATATGACCCTGATCCAGACAAATATTCAATAATAACACGTAATTAAACTTATCCCGATTCAAACTCAACCCGAATAACCCGTCTCATACATACCCTTTAAGTCCCTTTTTCCAACGTGAGACCAACTTACCTATTCTTTACTTGACTAGTCTACTCCCCTCCCCTACTTTACAACTCCATTAGTCTCCTCCCTTCTCCCTTACCCCCTTACCACTCCGCCTCTAACTTCAAATCCCGACTCTGTCACTAATGTCAATATGCTGCGGCGCAGAATGCATAGCAATCCTAACCTTTACCCGATGGCTCTACAAACGCTGCACCCACACCGGCAACGACGACAGCTCAACCTGGCCCTTAACCACCTCAACCTCAACCCCATTCTCCGCCGTCCCACACCTCTGTCGTCTAATCCTCGCCGTCTACGAACCCGACCTCAATAACCCTCTCCACCCTCCCCCAGGTGGTTACGACCTCAACCTTAACCCGACTCATTTAATCAAACACGTCTCCTACCACGATACCTTAGGCCACGAACCTCCTTACCTCATTTACGCTGATCACACGCGTCGCGAAATAACCCTCGCGATTCGCGGACTCAATCTCCTTAAAGAATCCGATTACAA
This sequence comes from Heliosperma pusillum, assembly GCA_022085475.1. Taxonomy (NCBI): domain Eukaryota; kingdom Viridiplantae; phylum Streptophyta; class Magnoliopsida; order Caryophyllales; family Caryophyllaceae; genus Heliosperma; species Heliosperma pusillum. The sequence goes on along the minus strand of JAIUZE010006416.1, from coordinate 40,593 downwards.
ACTCCTCCTTGATAATCGACTCGGCCGTCAAATGTTCGACGGAGGTTACGTGCATCACGGACTTCTTAAATCCGCCATTTCTCTTCTCGATAAAGAATCGGTTACCTTAAAAAAGATATGGATCGATACAGGAAGTTGTTACACTATGATTTTCACAGGTCATTCGTTAGGTTCCGGAATCGCGGCGTTATTAACGATTCTTGTCGTTAATCACCGCGATAAACTCGGCGGAATTCCGAGGAATTTAGTAAAATGTTACGCGATCGCTCCTGCAAGATGTATGTCGTTAAATCTAGCCGTTAAGTACGCGGATGTTATCAACTCGGTTATTTTACAAGACGATTTTTTACCGCGAACCACGACGCCATTACAAGATATTTTCGAGTCGATTTTTTGTTTACCGTGTTTAATATTTCTGATATGTTTACGTGATACATTCGTTCCAGAACGACGTAAGCTTCGCGATCCGCGAAGATTATACGCTCCTGGAAGAATGTATCACATTGTCGAGCGGAAATTCTGCCGATGCGGCAGATTTCCGCCCGAAGTTCGAACCGCTATACCAGTCGATGGACGGTTCGAACATATTGTATTATCGTGTCATGCCACGTCGGATCACGGTTTAATTTGGATATTAAGAGAAGCGGAGAAAGCGTTGGAGCTAATGAAAGCGGCCGAGTGCGGTATTAGCGACGGTGGTGGTGGTGGTGGTGATGGTGGTGGTATTACGAGTCCGCCTCGTGTTCAAAGGATTGAGAAGGAACATAAGGAGGCTCTGGAGAGGGCTGTGAGTCTCAATGTGCCTCATGCCGTATCGGCCGAGGCGGTGGAGGTGGCCGAGGCGGAGGTGGTGGCGGGAAATGAGGGTGGTAAGGAGAGTAAGTCAAGTAGTCATAATTGGAATGAATTGGTTGATAAATTATTACATGGGGATTTGACTTTGAATGATGAAGATGTTGATAATGTGAAGAAATAATGAGATTGGTTCAATTTGTTGTTGACTATTTCTATTTTTAGCATTATTCAATATTTTGTGTAGAGTAATTTTAGTAAATTTGTTTGTGTTTATGAAGAGAATTTTGTAAATTTGTTGGGTATAAATGTAAAATGTATTGTGAATTTGACATATTATTTATGGCGAGATTGTGTTATGAATTTATGATTATATCGTTGTAGGGGTTTTGAACTTATGATGGTCGAGAATTAGAGGTGTGTAGACTATAATAAGTGTAGAAATGAAGAATGAATGTACATATAAAAAACATCGCTTGACCGAATTTTTTCTTGTATTTAGACTATGGGTCAATCAATTTTGTTTATTCTATAAATATATATATATATATATATATATATATAAAGTGTCAATAAACTAAATTAAAAGCAGGGCCGTCTCCGACGTTTTCGGGGCCCTTTGCAAAGTTTCAAAAGTAGCCCCCTAATAATATTTATATTTACATCACAAATATGACATAAATCTATAAATATGTAATTAAGAACTTGTTACTTTTTTGGACAAAACATGAAACTCTTTTTTGTTGATAAAAATCATCAATTGGATAAATAACAAGAAGAAATGTTGGTAAGATGGTTGTAATAATGTGACACTTATGGCGTATGGTTTGGGGTTGAACACCCTTGGAGCCGGCCCTAATTAAAAGTACATTGTTTGTGCATCTTTTTAAATAAAAAATAAAATGAATGTTTCTTGCTCGATGAAATCAAACCAATAGTGCTACATCCATTCTAATAGAATTGTCTTTTGTTAACTTTAATAGTCAACTTTGTTTATTAGTCTCTAGAAAGATAATACAACATTATATAAGTGTAACGAGGGTTCAAAATTAAACCCAACTCAACGCGATAATACAATATAATGTATTGTAAATTAAATATGTATTGTCAAATTTATCTTGTCTAATTTTATGGGATAAAAAAGAATTTGTATTATGTCCTTACAAAATTATACAGAGTAATTTTTTCAAATTGTAAGAAAATAAATTACTCCGTAATTAACAAAGCTGACTTTCAATGTTAAAATGTTGCATTACTGCATTAGCCATTGAAAAAATAAAATTAAACTTATTTTTCGTTCGCTGTCAGCTGCCAGAGTAATGATTATCGAAAGATATATTCTATAATGGTAACGAAAATATTTTTGTTTTTCAATAGAAACTAAAGGGAATGAATGGAGTTATTTCTCACCTAAATTGCTCAACACCCTACCTTATTATCATTGTCTCTTAAAGGGCCATTATAAAAAAAAATGTGCTTATTTAATAAATAAGTAACAAAACATGTACATAGAAATCTGAACAATTGCTACTAGTGAACATAAAAAGTGGTGTGCTCAACAACTCCAATAGAGGAAACCAATAAAAGAATTAGAGTTGTCATGGGGACAAAATTGTATGGTGATGAATAATAAGTGGATTATTTATTCAATTTGCTTTTGTAATTGTAATTGTAATTGTATATAATTATATATATCATCTCCTAAATGTTTTGTATTTAGAATTCGCTAATAATTAATATTGGGTTCGGAGTATGGAAACTCCTTATGAAGCTCGCATGAGAATAATGGAGTCGATAATCAGTGACCTCGAACAAGAAGTATGTTCTATCTCTTTTCAATTTCAATAATTTTTGTAATAAATTTTTGATTAATTCCTAGTTTGTTTCATGATGTTTTATGATATTTGATATTTATTTGAGTCCTATATTCACTAATTATAAATCTTTTCTAATAAGAAGTAATTTAATTAAATTCGTATTTGTCGTAATGTAATAGTTTAACAATAATCATTCTTTTTTATTCACGAAGTTTATGACTGGTTGTTTTTACCAGATAATCAATTTATCTCATTTAATTATTGTATATTTACATATAAAAGGACCGTCACATCCTTTAAAACAATATTACCGAATATATTGTTTAAGTTTGATTTTTTTTTTGTGGCTTTATGCAGGGTCTAATGAACGATTATTTTCGTCTAGCTGCACAACTTAAGGAAGTGAATGGACCTTATTTCTTTGCGAATTTAATTCTCACATTCATATCGGATACCCGAAGTGCACTCATAGACATGGATATAATTCTGTATGCTCTCGGTTTTATAATATTTTATTTTAAAACTGTTTAGTCGGAGATTTACTCGTGCTTCGATCACTTACAAAATTCATCTACACAATATCACGCACATTTTCTAATTTGTAAAATTTATCGTCCTTTTTAACTAGTAAATTCTAATTCGTTTATTTATTTGTTATAATTGATTGTCTAGGAATGAAGATCCGATGAACTTCGAGGCAATGGATCAACTTGCTATCAAACTCAAAGGAAGTTCTTCATGGTAATGTCCTATTTTATGTATATACGTATACTCAGTGTATCACATCGACGTACATTTCAATCAATAATAAAAACAATTGATGTATATAATACAATATAATTATAATATATAGACCTCAACCATCACCTTAAGGTTTTGGTTGAGATAGTTCATCAGTGATCGAAAGTCACGTGTTCAAACCCTGACAGCCCCCAATATCTCACAAACTCACCAAGTGAAAAAACCCGTACATGGTATGAGAGGTCTGTGCACTAACCAACCACTATTCAAACCCAATGGGCATTCAAGTGAGGGGAGATAGTTCATCTATCAGTATATACATATACTTCTTCTCACTAAATCACTAGGTAATAAATTTAAAGTACAATAAGTGATACTTCTATATAACAAATATAAATAACAAATATTCCCTCTGTCTTGTCATCCACAAATAAGTGATACTTCTATATAACAAATATTCTCTATGAATTGTCATCCACCAAGTATAATCACAAGAGGTACATTACCATTTTCTTAATAATTGTGCCAATGTAAAAGGTAAACAAATGAAAAGGTAAACAAATGACCGAGACGGATGGAGTAAATATTATCACTTTTAAAACGCACAATGACATGGTATATCTGAAATAACGATTTTCATTTATGGATTATATAAATATAAATAAAATGAGTAACAATGTACTCCGTAACATATGCACTACTCCCTACATAATTACGTGCGTGATATAAATTAAAGTTTGATAAATATAAATGGAGACATGTACTAAAGCATTTCCAATGATTTAACTTGGACACGTGCAAGCTAGTAGCTTAATTATTGGAGTTGTTCATGTAGATTAGTTTTGCTCAAATGGACCCACACCAATTTTGAGTTACTAGCTTCATGGAGCTACTTACTTGAAATGACCCATAAGGGTAATATAACCAATACGAATATAGAGAAGTCAGAAGTGTGTTAAGTAGGCCAAAACAAACTAGTAGTAAATTATCAAAACCATTAGAGTAAATTGTAGCTTGAAATTGTTCTAACTTGAAAAAATGATGTGGCAAAGGTAAGTTCAACTAGTTTACCATTGGAGATGCTCTAATACGGAGTATTCCGTATAATTTTGCATATGAAAAAGGAAAATGGCTTTGTATTAATTGTACAGTTGGTCTCTTTTGTGACGGTCACAAGCTTGTGACGGACTAAATGTGACCATTTTATGATAAAAAATAATCATTCATAAAATGTTACGAGTCATATAATGGTTACATTTTCCATAAAAATGATCATATTTGCTCCGTCACAAGCTTGTGACGAAAAGTGCCCGTCATAAATGAGAATTTGTGTTAATTGTTTACATATGTAGTTTATTTACCGTATCTTTTTTTTCGCAGCATTGGAGCGGTGGCTATAACTCATGCATGTACGAAACTCCGCTATGCTGTAGACGTACAATCTCACAGTGGGTAAGAAAATTATGCAACATTTCCCAAGTTGTACAAAAAATGTTATGATATCGTTATTTTTGGTGTAGTAAATTTATGGCATGGAATATAAAAGAAAAACGGAGTTTTAATTAAAATGTCTAACATGGTAATATAAATGTTAAAATAAGGTCACTTTTGAATAATCATACAGTTTTCGTACGTATCTACCTCTCTTTGCAAATTGCAATAAAATTTATTTACATTTACTTTTGATGTAACAATGAAGAATTTACTCGAACCTTTAATGGTCTGACTTATGAAATAAAGAACTGACGTGCTATATATAATACTCCGTGCAATAGAAATGTGAACTTTTCGAATTAAAATTGGTTGTTTTTTCTTTTATTGATTTTTTATTCACGGTACTAATTATGGATAATTTTTTTATTCTCAGATGTATTGAGGCTAAAAAAGAAATTCAGCATAATTTTGGAAGGGTACATGCAAGGTTGGACGCGATTGCTCAGGTAATATTTACTTCTTTTTGAGTTTTTGGATAAAGGTAATGCTCCTTCCGCACCCGTCATTTGTTTACCTTTATTTTTGGCACCATTATTAAGAAATGATAATGGACCATTTGTGATTGTACTTGGTGGATGATAAGTGGACAATAGTCTCATTGGGTGACTAAATTACTCATAGACTATCATCCTAATATAGAAAAGTAAACAAATGAATGAGACACCTTAAAATGGAAATGATAAACAAATGACCGGGACAGAGGGAGTATATTAAATTGGTATAACAATTGTATGTAGTATTTTTCTTTTTGAATAAAGGTAGTTTACATAAAAAAGGAGGGTGAAATATCAAAAATTTGGACAATGATTGAGTGATACCGAATTTCAATATTACCCTCTTACATACACAATGAGTACCACACATTATAGATAGAGAAATGTATAGGGTCAACAATTTACAAGAAATGAGTGAGGGTAAGTAACGCTATCTCATTTTCTAAGAAAAAAAATTATAGAGATTCAACTAAATAAATGTTTATATTCGCCTTTAATTTGGACGGTTTATTACTCTATCTATGCCTAGTATTTGGACTGTTTATTATAGAACTCTGTATATGCCTAGTATTTGGACTTTTATTACTCTGAATAATGTAACAAAATATTCATTTTAATGTTGGAAATGCAGTTGTAACAAATAATACTATCACAATAAGGCGTATATTATTTTGGAGAAGATGTAGACTTTTGCATATCTACACACATCGATACGAGTACTCGTGCTTAGAAAATACAGTAGAATATATGATATTATTAATTTATCAACATAATTGAGTTGTAACATAATTTGTACGAAATAGATTTGTTGATGTAATTTCACATGTACTTGTGTAAGACGATTTTCATATCTGTATTAATGTAAAACCACATTTCAATTTGCTTGTATATCCTATAAAGCACTTTTTTTCCTCATTATAATTGTCAATTATTTGTTTTATAGTTGTAAACTAAAATAAAGTACTCCGTAGTTACTAGTATTTGGGTTCCAAGAAAGCCCAGGAAGAAATATTGGTCCATGTAAATCTTGACTTAAGGTAAAATTTGTGAAACTTGTGTGGGTAAAAATGTTTATTTAGAGCCACAATGTGTGAATTACGAGAACATGCTAAGCTTTTATAAGTTCAGTTCAGCTACTATAAGTTTAGTTCAATTCAGCTTATATAATTTCAGTTTTTGTATAAGTTTAGCTAAGAAAAGTTAAGCTCATACTCTATAAGTTAAGTTAAGTTCAACAAAATTAAGTCGAAAAGACCAATTTGATCTAAATGAAGCTGAATTGAAAGAGTTGAACTGAACTAGATTAGGCTGAAGTGAGTTGAAGTGAATTGAATTTTGTTGAGATTAATAGAGTTAAAATAAGCCGAGCTGAATTGAGCTAAGCTAAACTTAAATGAGCCAAATTAAGCACAATAAGAGTTGAAATTAAGCCGAAAATGAACTTGTAGTACATTTGGAGATATAATCAGCAATTGATACTTTTTATTGGCCATTCAACATGCAACTTGGTTGTCTAAATGTAGAAAAATACTCCCAACATGGTCACAAATTATACACGGTTATCATCCAAGTATCTGTCAAGTATTACAAGACATCTCAGATGAAATATGAAGTACAAATACTTATTTAGCAGTAATATATGATAGCTTAGTTACTGCTTAAAGGTCGAATTTTAGTTCCATTTTGCACTTTCTAAGATTAGCACATTATCCAAGCAAATATATAGAACACTCAGAGAGATGAAACTACGGAGCAGTAACCGCTTCAGCTGGCTTGGTTTCAGTTTCAGCTGGCTTGGTTTCAGTTTCCGCTGGCTTGGTTTCACTTTCAGCTGGCTTGGTCTCAGTTTCAGCTGGTGGTGTCTCCCCCCAGAATTCAGTCTTTTTTCCAGTTTTCGAGACTTTCTCGAACACAGCATCAGGTTCCACGTTGCCTATCACCGTCACTTTCTGCTCATCCATGTTGATATCGTACGACTCAACCCCTGAATGTTCAAGTTGTCATTAATAAACTGAGGTTAACTTTAGAAGTTAAAAACTTCGGAATAATAATCAACAATTCGTTAGCTTCGGGTTTCCATGAGAAGATTTGTCTTGTGGGGAGAACTACGGAAAACTTGTCCTCGATGAACAATACGAGTATCTGACAAGTGCATCTTAAGAGAGAATACGAACTACAACAGAAAACAGAGAATACCAACATATTTCTCAAGCAAATTCATGCACAAACAGACCTGTGAGAACCGAAGAAACATAGAACTTGAAAGTAAAGAAAATAGTAGAAAGCAATTTAGAGGCCAAATTACATTGATTCATACAGATCATAATATTGAAAATTCTTCATATAAATCCTCTGCAACTAAAACATGAGAAAAGTGATAAGAGAAACTGATTGGACCTCATCTCACTCGGAGTGTCTTGGACACGGTCAGGAATTTTAATGAGACTACCTCCATTCGTTTAATTTAAGTATTTAACTATGGTGGTTAACTGATGTAAACTTTGACCATTAATCTCTCAAATATATGTGGAGACACAAAAGGAAAAATTAGTCCCGTTTGAGTAATACTAGTATTTTGATATTATCATTTCTATAAGTTGGAGCCATGTATATTGTGAGAAGGTTTTGGTCAAAGTTAATATTTACACCACAAAAATCAGACGGGACAATATAAGTCAAAAGTGGAATGGATGTGGGAGAAAATGCGAGGGAACATTGTGAAAGGGAAGTAAAATTAAAGCAAACGGGTTGGAGGCAACAAACCTTCCATTTTATCAAGTACTCTCTTCACTGCTCCTGAACACCCACCGCACGACATTTTAACCTTGAGTACGACAGTCTGCAATCCACCAAAAATAAGTTAAATATAAATTTGCTCACATAAAGACTATTTTTCAGCCCTCTTTTAACGGTTCTGAACAAATTTGGCTGATAACCATCCAAAACCATGATAAAATCACTTCTTATCCAGTAAATTTCAATATTTTAGTCCTTGGACACGAGTCGATGTGAATGTGAAAAAACAAGAAGTTGTTAGTTACACTTCACCATATTACTCGGAGAAAAGCAAAGAACTTAAGGCAACTTCTCGTTTTTTCACATAAGGATCTCATATATAGTTGAGTGATAGGGACATCCTAAAAACAAAGATCTTAAGGCAACTTTCATATGACAACGGAGCAATTGATAAGAGATCCTATGAATAAATGACAGTAAAATATAATCCGGTAGAATTTCAACTCTCAAGCTTGCAACGAACCAACATAAAGCCAAAACAAAAGATAAACTATAGAATAAGGATCGGCACCCATAGTGATCAATGAAGGAGGACTTATAGACCCTAGAGTAAACCCAACGATCGCAGAAGCAATCAATAAATCTGGAATTCAGTGAAAATTTTCGACCTTTGATGTTGAAGTCAATTTAAAAAGTATCCCTTAAATAGTTGATTACCTTTTGAGTTATTATCAAGATTACTATTAGAAACTCCACCAAAAAAAAGCTGTTTGAAGTTTAATTAGGTAAGATACACTTTCTGAAAACAGAAACTAACTAAATTTCCATAGCCTTTAATTCAGGTCTAATGTTACTCCGACACTTCACCTTGGTCGCACGTGTCCAATACTTGAGTATCTGACATTTCGACACTTCATTTTAGACCACAAAATCATATCCAACACCTTGACACCATGTGGTGCCCCACGCTTGCAATCGAGTTGGAGTAACATAGTTTCAGGTAAGATTAAGCAAATCATTAAATAAGTTAGTACCAAAAACATGAATTTTGAAACAAATCAACAAGGTTTCCTGTAAATTTGCTGAAATTAAGTATCAGATTCAAATATTTACCCACTAAATTTTAGCAAAAAAAGGTTCAATAATCCTGTAGAAAGCTGAATTCAGCACCCGATTCGATTCGATTCAATTCAATTCAATTCACACCCACTAATTCTATCCAAAGGGGTTCAACAAATCAACAAAAAAACATCGAAAGAACAAAACTTTTCAAAAATCGATCATTATGAACCATATTAAAAATCAAAAGAACTAGAAAAAATCACAAAAATTATGAATTTTTTTTTTTTGCAGAAAATGAAAAAGCAAGCAAAATGTAATCAAACACAGGAGAGTATAATCATCATAGAACCCAGATTAAAGTTGATAGAGACAAAAAAAGAAAACCCTAATTTATAAATAAAAGGATAAAAATGTGAAAGGAATGTTGTACCTGAGACATGGCTATTGAATTGCGTGATTGGTAAGTATGACAATAATAATTCAGAGATTATATCCTCAACAAAGTGGAGTATTATATTTGTGGGTGCGTTTTGAAATGAATTTTTACAAGGTTTATATAGACTTCTCGAAGAATAAAAATAAGGTAAATAATAAAGTACTCCAAGATTGTACATCTGATGTACTAAAACATATGATGTAGTTTTTAAGTTTTACAATAATATTTTTGAGTATAGTATTAAAAATTATGAGTTATACTATAAAGTTTTGAGTTTATTAATTTGAACATTAAGTTCAAAAAAATTACAATAAAACTCAAAAAACATCATATATAAGATGTAAAATGTAATTTATAAAATTTAAAAAACTCGAAAAAAATGCATAAAACTCAAAATCATAGTACTACTCTGAGGTAGTACCTCCGATGTATAATCTTTTTTTCCCGTACTTCCCCGTAGCGATGAATTATTATCTATTTCGATTTTGAGGTAATATACTTGGAAAATTATCAATATGGGTGCCTGAGGTTTGGCCTAATGTCAATATGGGTGCCTAAGGTTTGCACAATCTCAATTTGGGTACCTCAGATTTGATTGTAGTTTCAATTTAGGTACCCAAGGTTTGGTTAGTTTCACTTTAGGTGCCTAAAATTTGGTTAGTTTCACTTTAGATGCCCAAAGTTTGAACTAATACTATTTTGAGTATTTTTACTTAAAATAAAGTTTTCTTTTAATAACCTAATTAGTAATGTTATATTAATATTTTAATAACCTAATTATTCATGGTAGTTCTCGATTTAAGGTCGGATAATTTAATTCAAAGTCTTATTTAATGTCGCCGGTTATAAAATAAGATCACTCGATCTACACAATGACGGAGTCAAAAAACGTGTGTTGAAATTTAACGTGTTTGCGGCAACTTTGTGAGATTATCATCAATTTTTACCGGATTCCGTGTTTTTTTTTTGACAAGGTAAGAAAATTACCGTATTCTGTGTTGTGTGTTGGTTTTTTAACTTTTTGGTTTGCGAATTAGGATACTGCTTGCAACACAAAATTTCAATACAAATTTTTTTAATTGGCAATTCCATACAACTTGTAGCAATTAAGTTTGTGAACTCTTGTGACACTAAATATTGGTGGAGCCGAGAAACTGTTAAGCACAAGCGATACCATGTTATTGAATTATAGCCTCTTCAAGTCTACAACTAACTCAAAATTTCAATTTTACGGTTATTCTCTCTTAAATTAAAACATGGAGATATGTCTTAAGATTAGAACGGATAAAAAAATAGATTATCACTTAGATAAACGACACAATATTATATATCATTTTTTTGTGTAATATATTATATTTTTACGGTTATTATGTCTTAAACTAAAATATGAGGATACAGTTCAATATATAGACTCGGCAACAAAATCATTTATAGATAATATCATGACTAGTCATTAAAATATTCAAAACAATTATGTCAATTTTTTTCCCAAAAAAAAAATTAAACACCTTACGAATTAATATATTAAGCAAAATATAATAATGTAAATACATATATTTTTCGGAGAAAATAAAAATCATTTGTTAAAATATTATCTATACTTAATAATTATAACACAATAATTATCAAGAGTATTGAGATATTTTAATATTCTACATTACTTATTAGGTTAATAAAAAAAATATTATTTTAAGTAAAATTACCCAAAATCGTAATTGTATTAGTTCAAACCTTGGGCACCTAAAGTGAAACTAACCAAACCTTGGGCACCTAAAGTGAAACTAACCAAACCTTGGGTACCCAAAATGAAACTACAATAAAACCTGAGGTACCCAAATTGAGATTGTGCAAACCTTAGGCACCCGTATTGAAATTAGGCCAAACCTCAGACACCCATATTGATAATTTTCCATAGAAGTATATAATGTACAAACCTTATTAGGCACCCTAAATGAGACTAATCAAACCTTGGGTACCCAAAATGAAAATGGATTTAAACTTGAGGTACCCAAACTGAAATTACTCAAACCTCAAGCACCCAAATTGAAATTTAGTCAAATCTCAGGCACCCTAATTGAAAATTTTCCAATATACTTTATTAGTCATTTATTATCTATCTCTGCATTGGGTAAGTGGGTTAGAACTTAGACGGCTAGTGTTTGCAAGTGAGCGAGTGGACCATATTTTCTTTATTTTATTTGTCTCTCGGTCACATATACGGAGTATATATATATATATATATAGAGAGAGAGAGAGAGATAGGTTCTTATGAGTCCACCATTTTTTGTGAGTCCATGAGTCCTCATCTTAGCCATTGGATGAGGGAGATGGATGGATGAGATTGTAGAGACAAAAACACACTTAACACTAATCAATTACCTATGCACTAATTAATCAACTTTCTCTCTCTAGCTTTTAGTTAATCACTTTTGAGCACCTTTAAGTATCTGAGATTTGTGAGTGTTACTTCAGCCCCTGTTTGTGTAACTTCAAACTAAAATGTGATTTCGACTATATAAATTTGAATTTATGAAACTTCAAGACAAGTTTATGTGATTTTAGACTTTTTATGAGTGTAACTTCAGTCATTACGAGTGTCACTTCAACCATTATTTATGTAACTTCAAACTAAAATGTGATTTGACTATATAAATTTGATTTTATGAAACTTCAAGACAAGTTTATGTGATTTTAACCTTTTTATGAGTGTAACTTCAGTCACTACGAGTGTAACTTCAACCATTATTTGTGTGACTTCAAACTTAAATGTGATTACGACTATATGAATTTAAATTTATGAAACTTCAAGACAAGTTTATGTGATTTTAGACTTTTTATGAGTGTAACTTCAGTCATTATAAGTGTAACTCCAACCGTTATTTATGAAACTTCAAACTAAAATGTGATTTCGACTATATAAATTTGAATTTATGAAATTTCAAGACAAGTTTATATGATTTTAGCCTTTTTAGAGTGTAACTTCAGTCATTACGAGTGTCACTTCAACCATTATTTTTGTAACTTCAAACTAAATTTGATTTCGACTACATAAATTTGAATTTATGAAATTTCAAGACACGTTTATGTGATTTTAGCCTTTTTATAAGTGTAACTTCAAGCCTTATATGTGTAACTTTAACCCAAAATACAATTAAATTTTAGCATTTTTATAAGTGTACCATTTTACTTTATTAGTGAAACTTCAATTATTATTTGTGTATCTTTAGTCATTTATAGTGTAATTTTATGCATAAGTCTTTTCTAGTGTGACTTCAGTCCAAATCTATGTAACTTCAGTCCAAATCTATGTAACTTCAGTCCAAACCTAGTAACTTCAATTATATAACTTTAGTCTAGTGTAACTTTAGATCTAGAAATAAAAACACCATAAAAAAAAAATATAAAAACGAAATCTAAAATAAATAAATAAAAACATAACAAATTCAAAAAAAAACATAAAACATATAAAAAAATGTGTAACTTCAACAAAAAAAACTGTGTAACTTCAGTCATTATATGGGTAACTTCAGTCATTATATGGGTAACTTCAGTAACTAAAAGTGTAACTTCAGTCATTATATGTGAAACTTCAGTGAAACAACACCACTAACCACAAAATAATGTGTGTTACTTTAATAATATCAAGTGTAACTTTAAGGTCATTTTGTGTTACTTTAATAAATAATATGTGTTACTTTGATATATGTGACTTTAATAAATAAGACATGTAACTTTAATAGAGAATTTGTGTTACTTTAATATACAATATGTGTAACTTTAATAGAGAATTTGTGTTACTTTAATATATAATATGTGTGACTTTAATAGAGAATTTGTGTTACTTTAATATACAATATGTGTGACTTTGATAAATAATATGTGATATTTTAATAGACGTCATTAAAGTTTGACCCACCTTTTCAGATCTAAAAAATACAAAGAAAAACAGAAAAAAAAAACATTAGAAAAGATGAGAAATGAATATAAGAACAAAAAAACAATAGAAGTTTGACACATTTTTTCATATCTGAAAATAAAAAGGAAAAACAAAAAATTAAACAAAACATATATTTTTAAAAATAAAACAACAATAACAATATCTGGAAAAAAAAAGGAAATAACATATTTCAAAGACGGAAAGGAAAAAAAAGAAAAAGAAAAACATAAAAACAGAAAAACAGAAAAACAGAAAAACAGAAAAAGAAAGATGGAAAGGAAACAAGAAGAATGAAGGGAGGACAGGAGGGAGGACAGGAGGAGGCGGCTGGTCGACGGGAGAGGTGGCTGGTCGGCGGGAGAGGTGGCTGGTCGGCGGGAGAGGGAGGACAGGAGGAGGTTGTAGAGGAGAGTAGGTGGCGGTGGGAGAAGGAGGAGGCACGGTGGTGGTGGTGTCAGGCCGGGGCTGGAGGGAGGGACGACCGGAGGGTGAATGGGTGGAGGCCGGTGGGTGGCGGCAGGTAGGTGGAGGCCGGTGGGTGGCGGCAGGTGGGTGGGGGTCGGAGGGTGAAGGGTAGATCTAGGTTTTTTTTTTTGGGTTTTGGTTGGTGGTTTGAATTTAGAGAGAATAGAAGTTTTAGAGAGAAGTGGTATTTTTTTAGAGAGAAGAAGAGATTGTTTAGAATGAATTGAATTGGGTGGAAAAAGTGGGTTAAAGGGATAGATGTATTAGTGGGTTTAATTAGTGTGGATGTGAGAGAAGTGGATTAAACACCCACTAATGACCATTTTCTTGTTTTCATCTCAACCCTTCATTTCCAAGATCCAAGGGCCTTTAAGAGGACTCATGGACTCACTAAATGAAAGTGGACTCTCTTGATCCTTTCTATATATATATATATATATATATACTCTTTACTTCGTCTTTGTGCAAAATGGGATAGATAACAATTCAGCGTGACGGAGGGAGTATTAAAAAGTAATTGAACGGATATAAATGATATGATATGTTTATATATAACTATAAAGTAGTTTTGAGAAAATTCGGAACTATAAATGGTATTTTGATCCTGTCAATAATGAGAAAAAAGGGTTATGAATAATCCATTTGAATCCTCTGTAGAGCTTTCTTTCAATTTCCTATCTAATACACTTATATTATATTATGTATCTCATTTTTATTCATTTACCTTATTCTACTCAAGTGTATTTATAACCACTTGATATGGGGAATTAGATATGGGTCATGAAAGGTAATGGATCTTCATTTCTTTTGAGAAAATGGAGACGATCTTGCTCATGAATAATAACAAGTGTTACTGAAAAAATGTTATATTTCATCTCAAGCTGAAAGCGGGGTAAATATGACTCATTTAAGATGGAATGTAACTAGAACAGTTTTCTTAACTATAACAACTTATCGTGACAAATGGTCAAGTCGTACAAATATGCTCATCCCACATGGTTTCAGCCTTCAGGTAAGATGAAGCAAATCATCAAATAAGTTAGTACCAAAACCATGCTCAACTAGTACAAATGGCGACGTTTGGCCGTCTTCAACTTGAGATGATAAGTGTCTGTTTTCAATGAGAATTGGTAATGAACAATATATAGTATTACGTAACAGCTAGTCTTTCTTAAGTCGAAGATAGTCAGTTTTAATATTAAAACGGGTCAAATATCATCCTACATACGCATGTAGGACAATTCATTTGCTTTTCTCTATGCATTTTACCTGTCTTATTTATCCCACATGGTGACATCAGAATATTTAACCCTTTCTTAAACTTAACAATGATAAACCTGTTTTAGATGAGAATTCACAAATATATAAAAGGGTACGGAAAAATATCTCTCAATCACATAAATGAGTACGCTTCTAATGCGAGACAGTCTCTAACTAGTAATTCTATTACGACTATATAGATTTTATGTATACAATTGGTGGATGTTGTTGAGCTACTTTGTAAAGATCTTAGCTTCAAAGTGTTAAAAAAATGCTATATAACTTTGTCAAGAATTCAGCTTTCGATTAATTCATTGCTTCTATATACAATCGATAATAGTCCCGTTAATTACTTGAGCACGGGTAATAAAATTTAAACTTGGTTAAATACTACGCGAACCAAAATTAAAAGTCTGATCCACCGATAAAATGTTTAGGACGAATTAGTGAGACGGGCCTACGAAAATTTCGAAATACGTATACGTATACGTTTCTTAGATACTCCATAATGATTAATGAATAGAAGGAATTTGTGGTGAATAAAAGGCATGATGTTTAGGCGTTATAAAAGTTGAAAGAATGTCATGTTAACGTAACGTAAATGATTCATACATCTAACTTTTCCTACCCCAACTTCTCCAACTGTATATGGACTAAATAAAACAACTAAACAACAATATCTTTTACTTTTTTAATCATGCTTCTTTTACAAAACATCTTTTTCGTATTTTAATTAATGCGGGTAGTGTATTAGTTCCACTTCTTGTTATTAAAGACTTGTGTCAATGAAAGCTACTCCGTACTCACGACCTTAAGTCATGAAAAATGGTATTCATGACCTGAGTTCAAATCTGGTAAATAATATATAAAAACAAAAAGACATCGTGCTTTAATTTAACATTAAGGGATTAAAATACGGAATTGATAAATTCCGCACACCCGTTTACTTAATCCCACACATATTTCCCTAAAATTACATATTTACCCTTCTTAAAAGAAAATTAAACATTTCTAAAGGAGTTAAAAAGAGTTATCTCCCTTCTCCCTCTAGAACTAAACATAACCAATTCGTTAATCAATCAACAATTATGGATTGTCATTCGCGCATATCACCCGTAATTTTGCTATTTATCAACGATTTTATCAAGACCGGTCTTTATTCAATTTATTTAATGGTCCTTTTATTAAAAAAAAAAAAGGAGCTTTTAATTAACAATTAGGGTTTGGATTGATTTATGTTGTTGAAGGGGCAGTCAACACGAGGGAGGGTGGTCGACGCCGGGCAAGGTAGTCGTCTCTGACGCGCGGCAAGGGGGTCGACGCGGCGACATGGTAGTTATATACGACGACAGTTGGTGCATGTTTCGCTGGTGTTGGTTGGCAGCGGGGAGGGGGTAGTCGACTCCGGGGATGATGGTCGTCGCAGAGATGGGGGTGTGGAGGGTGCTCGTCGGTCGGCGGTTTGGGGTGGTGGGGGAAGAGGTGGTCGGCGTTTCAGAGTGGTGGGGTGGTTGGGGTGGTGACTTGATGTTGGGAAAGATGGATTTTTTTTCTGTTTTTGGTTTTTTTTTTTTAATTGAGAAATGAGAGTGATAAATGAGAGGGGTATAATCGACATAAGGAACAAATTGTGCGGGATTTAAGTAAAAATTTGTGTGGGATTTAACAACTCCCTTAAAAGATTCCTTATACACGACCAACTTTATAGATTACTACCTAATAACAAAACTTTGAACTAATATACTTCGAGTGTATACAAGATCAACTCTTACTTTTGTATTGAAAAAAGAAAGGATATGCCAAACATCACCTAACCACCAAACCAGTGGAGTAGTGGACCAACTATAAGATTACATCACACGGCTCTCGCCTATAGGCCAAGTCACTGATAGCTTTGGTCGTCGTTCTGTCTCCCTTGAAATCGCCTTTTTCTTCTTTCACGAATTCACGACATTGTGTATGGATTGGCCATTAGATAGCCGGGCTAAACAAAATTTTTAGTCTTTTCCATTAAAATGGAGTTGAAAATTTTCTTTTCTTTGAAAGTTTGGCTGGATTTTGCAACCCATTTTCATCGTTAGTGAATTGAGCAGCTGTTCTTTCTCTTAGTTCTTCCAGAGTTTCGCCTTCTTTTGCTCTTTCCAAAACCTGAAGAAGAAATTGAATCAGAAATCATGTTGATAAAAGTAAAATGGACGTTAAATAATCAACGAAATTTTCCATTGGACTCGTTGTTAATGGAATGGGTAGGTTGAATTCATTAGTAAGACTGTCCTATACAACAATGTGTACAAGTTAATACAACTAAATCCAGACTTTGACACGCGTTATTCACAAGATTGTATAAGACTTACCAGGTGACGCCCATACAAATGGGTACTGGAAAGAGCTTTAAGAGCATTTTGTGCTTCTTGTTTAGTTACAAACTCCACAAACGCAAAACCTCTGTGCTTCCCATACCTCATTGGAAGTCGCAGGCTTTTCACCTGTCACGTTAACAAAGATTATGAGATACCAGAAAATATCACCCCATTGCGCCACCACATTGGGGATTAATGAAAGATAGACTAATAATACCCGGTAAAACAATGACTCGCAGTAAATTAGATGCTACACTTGGCAAACCAACAACTATAAGTTTCAGTTGTGCACTCGCAGCAACTAGCTACCTAACAAATATTCTCTTGAAAATCAAATTATAAATTTCAGGCCAATTTTTTTTACTGGTTGCAAATTTCCGGCCAAGACCAACCAGGAGTTTATCCTTTCCACATCATATGTTGTTTTTTAGCTTCCCAATTATAATTCCCAAAAATTCAAGTTAAACTGCTCAAGAAAATGGCCCAGATTATAACTTATCAAGCACAACTTTCCATACAGAAATGGCTTTTTCTGACAGTAATTGTTACATACATATTAAACCGGTCAACACTTGTTCGAAAGAACAAACTACATATAGTCAGGCAACACATAAACAAGAGAAAATAAATACATACTTTCATCAGTGTAGTATTTGAAACTTAAAATAAATTTTCACCTGACCAAATGGGCTGAATAGCTGTCTTAGTTCCTTTTCTGTTGCCTCAAATGCTACATTCCTTACTATTATTTTCGTCGAACTTCTATCATTGTCCGCTTTGTTTGAGACCTTCTCAGATTTTTTGGCGTGACAGATTTCAAAAATTAAGGCATGCCCGTCCAAAGTTGTTCCCTATGAAAACTCGTCATATTAGATATTTGTTACACCAACTCCTGGGCACTGTATTTAACTGATAACTAAAAGAACTTACTACCTTTCATGTACAAAACACTTCACTTACCTGTAAATCCTGGCAAACATGGGCAGCTGTCTCCACAGAATCAAATTCAATAAATCCAAAACCTGTAGAAACATTCTTCCCCTTTTTTACATGCTGCTGTATCTGAAGAACCAACGAAATAATTATCAGAAGATAGCACAGCATATATATGTCCAACAAGATAGTCTGGACTACTTTATTTTCGAGCATGGCAATCCGTGTCCTTTATCGATAACCATCCTCTATTTAGAAAGGAAAAAAAAAGAACAATTGAGAACTCACCTTGACACTCCTAATTTTTCCTTCTTGCAAGTTTTCACTGATATGCTTCCTCAAACCTTCATTGGTTGACTTGAAGTTCAGGTTTTTCACATAAAGAGACCGAGACTGAAAGATAGAGGATGCAAGTTCAGAAACAAGCAAAGTAATCAAAACGTAAACCAACATCCAAGATGTGTGGTAAATAGGCTGAGATTCTACCTTCTAAATACAAAATTGAAATCTGCGAAAGACATAGCTACACAAAACTCAAAAGTTGCAAGAATTTGACATTGGCTTGGTTTTAAGGTTTACAGACTACTTAGCTACAAGCCTGTTGCGCACATGAGATCTAACAAGTAATAAGCATTAAAAATGTCGATTCACCAAAAGGATGTTATCCAACACCATTTGCTTTGCTAGGTTCATGTAAACCGCAGCTTCATATAATCATATTTAACAGGTTCAAATCAAGGAGAAAAAATCATAACAGATAGACATGTATATGAACTATCGTCAATCAGGACTCAAGTGTAGCATAATCAACGAAGAGTCCCAGTAAAAGGGGAAGTTTCAACAAGCCACTGGAAAAAAAAAAAAGGAAAGAAAATGTAACATAGCCAACCTCAACTCTATCAGGATCAATTTCATCATCAGACATCCCCAGAACTTGGTCCTCCAGTAAAACCTTCTTAGCTTTGTCTTCACCAACAATCACATTTTTCTTATTGTCACCGTTAGAATCTGGATTAAGTATATTGCTCGGGGGCCATTCCAAATACAATGGAGCATCTCTGGAAAAAACAAACACATGGATGAGTTAAGAATATCAAGCAATAACATGAAAGACCCGAGTCCAGACTAAATATGGCAGCAACCCAGCAGTCGTTCATCACTCAGAGATCAGGACATGAGGACATTATAACAATCGACGAGAATTTAACTTATTGCCCATACGTCTGAATCAGTCATGAAAGAGAAGTAATCTCTCTTATCTCTATGACCCTTCGAGCCATAACACACAGCTGCTAGTACGCCGCTGGTATTTACATGGTAGAGTTGAAAAAGAGCACTACATGAGTTTGCTTAAAACAGGAAATAAAGTATTATATGTGCTTCTAAATGCATCATTTTTGGGCTATTTATAGCAAACTCTACTAGAAACAAACTCTAGATAATCTTAACCCCTTCCAGAATCAATCATCTCACTGGAAGATAGGACCAACACATCAATCTAATGAGCCTGATGAGGAACATCAAGTTGAATTAACCAGAACAGAGCCCAGTGCACACTGAATAGAAAGAGCAGCACTCATGAAAGGCAAAAAGTCTAGAAAAAGTAGTTATAGAAATTTCCAACCACCGCTAATAAGAGTATGCTAAAAGAATTTGATGAAACCATTCATAAAAAACACTCAAGAGACTGATTCTTCCTTTTAATGGAATAATTTCCTTTTAATCAAACTGTATTATTTTGGTCTTTCAAAGGTAACAAGACAGCGCTTTCTAGTGTAAATATATGACGCTAAAGAAATTGTAGGGAGGAGATCCAAAAGTTAAAAGAAAAGCCATGCTGACAAACTATGATTAATGCCCCAACCAAGCACCCAAATAATAGAAACATCACCAAATTTCAAAATATCTCATCACATCTTTTAACATTCTCATCAGAAATTCCATATCAGCAATATAGATCAGACTCTTCCAATTCACAATCTGATTTGTAAAAACGGCTTATCAAAAACTATAGTTTACATCGCCCAAGATAATGTCGCATGATGCACATGAGGCTCACAGAGCAGAATAAAGGATGGAATTTGCTTCTCATTGTTGAATCACTGCCAGACTTATTATCAATGCCTTAAAGTTGTAAATTTCATCAAACATGTGCTCTATGTACCACGAAATAAGATTAAAAAAAGTAACAGTAACTACGTGAGTTTGCTAACATTTTTGTGTTTGTGGTCATGCTATTTAATACGAGTATTTGTTTATAGATAAAGTTTTCTTGGATTAAGGCACCGAAATTTTTTAATAATTACAATAATAGCTCAAAATTTGTGGTTGAGGGATATATCCGATGATTGGCTGATATTTGTCCAATACGTTTAATTATAAGCGAACATATTTGACCAATACATCAAACATGAATATAAACTTACATGAAACGCTTGTAAGCCAAACCTTTAAATGCTGCACGGGCTTCAGCTGGCTCAAGATATATGACCTAGAAAAATTATCAAAACATATTGTTATGGAATCGGAATAGGTTTACTGCACATGAAAGGGCAATGTCTGAAATGGATATTTTCACGAGCATTAATGGTGATCCATCACCACACAACATGACAATAAATTTAGAGGTATTTTCTCAATCTTGTTCCCTGTAAGCACCAAATGTTCAGATTCAAAAAATTCAAGTGCTCGACAAAAAATTCGATTCCAGTGCAAATTCAACTGCTAGCAAAACCATACTCTTTAGAATATGATACAGAAATTGAAACTATAAGGCATTCTATCACCCTTATGTTAGCCACTAGCCAGCAGAACTGCCAAAGATTGCTGTGATATATTGACTTTTCGCTCAACCTATTCTACAGCTAGCAAAATAATACTTCCATAACCTTAAAGTGAAATTCTACAAGTACACTACATATTTTATTCAGAAAAGAGAAAGGATTGTTAAACCACAAACTACTGTTTCATCATTACATATCTCTTTGTTAAGTTGTACTTCTATATGGAACCTAATCTAATTAAAATAACAAAGCAAGAATCATAGGATATAATCATATAACATGAAAGTTACAAAAGCAGTCTTTTTCTTTCTCTCTATATAAGTATATTTATTCTAATACATTTAACGATTATTGGGATTCATAGGTATTTGTATGAACACCCAGAAAGAGTTCGGCCAGAAACCTTATACAAGTAGAAGTAATACAATGATCAGGACCTCGAAACGTACCAAGGCTAGTGTTCTTGTTGGAGGAAGAATAATCTTATCCACACTCCCAAATCTCGCAAACATTTTAGAAAGTTCACTTTCTGTTGAACTATAAGGCAAGTTTTTTACAAGTAATACATGATTACTTCTTTTCAAGTCTTCTGTTTTTCCAGATGCAAACTCCTCCAGAGAAGCTACATTAACACCAGCATTCGTTAGAGCCTCCTTAGTCTCTGCAATGATCTGAGTTTCTCCAAGAGCAAGGCGTACAGCAAGATCATCAGCCTCACGATCAAGCACCTCACTTTTAGTGATTTTATACTTCCTAGCCATATTTTCAACAATCTGTGGAAAAAGTGGAGCAACTATTTAATAACAAAGCTAAGACAAAATTCGCAAAAATACAACCCCAAGAGAACACACATTAATAGCCAAAACAGAGAGAAATGGTAGTACAATACTGCAAGACCCACGGGGATGTTACATGACTACACGGTAAAAAGAAAGTAGAGAAACTCAGGCATGTATCTTTAAAAGGGGTCCCAAGTCCTCCCCCGTCATCCAGCTACAACAGTGTACATATTTCGACAATGCATTGTTCATGAGTACATTAATTTCCTCAAGGTTTGCAAACAGTAGAAGCCACCAAACTACCAAAGGCTCAGCTACAAACCTAATTTAGACATGTGTAATAAGAACCGATCACGATAATTCAAGATAGTGTATCTCAACAGTCAAGAGTATGTGTGCATTACTAAGGGCATATGATGAGCTGTCAGCCACCCTTATTTCTAATCCATCACCAACCACCTCCGCTAACCCATACCACCAACCGCACTCCCCAGCTTTGCCTAGCCACAAACAGCACCGGTAATCACCACTCCGGTCGGCAAACAACGCCAATTCGATCTGTCCCCAACACTCCATCTCCGACAGTTCTCTTGCCTCCGCTCAATGCACACTCTTCTCGGCCTGCCTCCTCACCTCCATCTTCCCCAGCCTTTCTTCCATGACTTCCCCTGCATCCCCTACCTCCCAATCAGTCCAAGTGCAGAACCAAAAGTCTGGAAAAGAGACTCAGATCTACAGCAAAAAAGAGGGCAAAGCTAGAAAATGAACATCACAGAAGCACTTCTCAAGTTCTCAGCAAATTTCCCTTCTGGCAGTATTTTCTTCAGGCGTTAATGTCACTGTATATGGAAGATACAGTGGTGATGACACACTAGGTCCAGGGGTGGTGGTTTGAGTTTGATGGCAACTTTATGGGATTAACAAATTTAAGCATATTAGGGTTCTGCTGATCCTATCATCCGTATTGTCCTTCAGACGTCATTGGGACGGGTAAAGTGAATACTGCCCCAGTGTCCCGCACCCTGGCTGATTAGGTGGGTGGTAGTCGCGGGTACCAAAATTCTCACCAGCCACGGGTTGTGTGACAGATGCGAGTAACACATGACACCTGCCCATATCCGCCGTGTACACCCGCTCGCTTATTTCACACATTCTAATTTTTCATTTAACCTTTTGAAAAAAAAGAAAAAAAAAAGTAAAGAAGAATCCAAAGTGTGAAGTCAAAAGACTCCAAATATGTTTCATTGTTTTATACTGGAATTAAGTGTTGAGCACGTGGGAGTGTGGGACTGGTAAATGGGTATCTGTATGGGTGCCCACAATGTGGTGGGGCGCGTAAATGGTACCCTTATGGGAGCCTGCAAGGTGATGGAATGGGTATGGTTGTAATTTTTCCACGCACCGCGAATGGCGGGCCGGTGCAGGTAAGCATTTTGGTTGGTGGGTGCGGGGTACGCTTCACCAGCCCCGTCCCAAAGACATCCCAAATCCTTCTATTGGATTTTATACTGATTTCTAAAAATGATTGCCACAAAGAAGTGTGGAGAACACTTCGAACGAGAGGGAATATTATAACATAAACTTTCATGGACAGTTTGACATTTATACTTAAGTTTGGCATTTAAAACCAACTTAGAATGATAATTTTCATGAAAGTGCAGCTAGAAGCACAATTGGCCCAATAAGAAATCCCCTGAGAATGTCACTCAATCCACACACACCAAAGGATAGCGGTCATAGCAGTCATTTTGCATCCCCACTTCATATACGACTGCTAAGAATCTAATCTGAAGGTAACAACTATTGATTTGAGGAAAATCATTGTTCTATTGCAAAATCAATCAGCTCGAGCTACAAAGCAATATATCTCAATCATGATGCACGAGCTATTATTACAGAAATAGGCATACATTATCAGCTCCTTGGCATGACAACAGTGAACTGCCTACTATGTTAAAGAAGATACTTGGAAGTCACCAACTTAAAAGTTGATAGTTGACCATCAATCAATTGTCAGGAAGAAGAATAACAGGTGCCCATCGTAAATATATACGATGATAGATTCCGGTATGCAGAACAAAAGCAGAGATAACAAGACGAAACTTTGGTCAGAAAACAAAACTGCAAAACATGTGAAATAGGTCTACAGCAGGACTATGGAGGCAAAAATGACTAGCCAGTGGTTTCCATTGGTCAACAATGGACAATAACTACAAAAAGGTTTGGACAATAAAACAGTTAAGTGAAGCATAACAGGGACCATACAGTATCAGAACGCATAAACAAACTGTTCCATGCTCTAGTATTCCCATCTGCTTCTGATAACTTTTTCTCTTCCTCCCTCTGAAGCTTGAGTGTTATAGGCTTGTTTTGAAATATAACTGAACTGAAGATAATTAAAATAACGGGTGAGTATATCATCCATAATTACGTGGCATCAAAGCCTGCTTATTTCATTCGAACATCTTACTCTTCACTTTTATTTCATGGCATGATATTGATAACAACAAAACTAAACAAAGGATTTGCCAAAAATTCTTACTCTTGACTTTGTGAAGACTCTTTTCCTTTTGCTGGCATAATATGCAATAATCTACCTTGGAAAATTGAGTGGTCCAACTCTTCCAACGCCCTGAGTAACAGAAAAAAAATCATTTCACAATCAATTTGAAAAGAGAAGGACAGAAGCGGTGAACTTGAGTTTGAACAAGAAAGAATTTTATGCCTCTGTTGGCGTTAGGGTTGATTTTGATGTAAAATACCACAAAAGGCTTATAGAACCTTTTGCAATTCTTTTATTCATGAAATAGTGGTCATGCCTCATGCCACCTTAGGTTAAAGACCAGCAAACTACTTCAAAATCGCTCTAAAAACTTGTTGATCTTCTTTTCACAAAGTGTCATATTCCTTTATTTAAAGAATATTCTATTAATCCTTCGTATAAGTTCCATTAGTGGAGGTATATACCTAGTAATCCATAGCTATCACCATCAAAGCCCAAAGATGCATCAAGTTGCATAAATAGATATCAGAATCATTCATCATACCAAACCTTCAGTTGCATCATTCTAAGTACTACCTCCATTTTAGTCAATACACAACATTTGAGATCAGGAGAGTAGCGCATTAGCTGACACTGAATTTCGGCATTAATAATGAAAGTTTTTCCTCAGCAATAACAAATACATTGGATTTTGGAAAAGTCCCCAGTATATTTGAACTTGATTTTTATTTGAAACTCACAACACTACCAGATGTGCAATTCTTTTTTATTAAATGTTTTGATGGTGTACTAGCTCGATTAATTATTCTTAATTATTTTCTCAGAATAATCAAATTTAATGCTTTACCAAAATCTTTATTCCTATTGCTGATACATGACTCTTACCCTCTCAGATACAATAGAAATTCAACATAGCAACAAAAACATTGTCCCGTACCTCAAAGGTCAGTGCATGTGGCAGGGTAAGGAGACTCAGATTGTTCAGCCTTCCCACTATAACGAAGACACAAATGGACTATTTTTCAGATGACCATAACTTGGTTCTCACTGGAATTATGTTTCAAAAAAAACTTGGCGTGTCAATTTGCTACATCCATCATATTCAACAGAAAAGATGAGTCTTTCGCTTCATTTTAAACGAAAAATAATTTGTCTTATAAATCCTCTGATAAAATACACTGGCCAAAATGAATAACTATAACAAGAGTAGTATCAAATTAATTACCTAGCAGCTTCTTTTGGATCTTTATAACGAACATAGGCAAAACCTTTGGATCGCTTCGTCTCTTTGTCGATCACAAGATGGACCTCTAAGACATTACCAAATTTCCTGAAGAGCTCCGACAGCTCATCTTCTCTGTTAAGTTAGGGTAAGGGAAACACGGCTTAGAAGTGCTCGAAATTTCATCTGGGAAAAATGAAACTTAACGACTAAAATAAACACTTGAACAAAAGAGAAAATACATACGTTGCAACATATGGAAGATTGCGAACAAAAAGTCGACCAGTAAGAGGCACCTCATTCTCACCATGAGAGTTAGTTATAATATTCTCCGAGTTCATAAATTCACCATTACTATCTTTGGAAACACTTCTTTCAGGTAGAGTGAGTAGCTGCTCTTTATCCATAGGTATTTCAGAATGTTCCTTAATACCCTTTTCCTGCCGACTGCCTTCAGTAGCATCACTATCATCACTGCCACAACCAACTTCTTCATCATCATTATCTTCATCATCTTGTTCGAGGCCAATACCATTCCCACCATCATCGCCACTTTCATCCTCTGGATCCGACCAATCTTTCTTTATTTTACTTCTAAAGTAATCCGTAGCAGAAATAAATTCATGCTGTGGCGCATTTGGTGCCTTGACCAGTTTTTCCTCGTTCACAATATCCTCCTTTTTAGCGCTTTTATCTTGGCGGAGCCCGTTAATTATCTTTTCTTGATTTTTTTCCTCTGGATGAAGAGACTTGTCATTCTCTTCGTCTTTCCCAATTGTACTAACAGTAGAAGTTACTACATCATTGGCCCACAATTTGGACTTAGTTCGTACCTGCATAACCTGGAGATACTCTTGAAGTTCAGGATCGTCATTCTCATTTATTTTGGCAACATTCTTCTTGGATTTCTTTATTGTGGCGTCAGAGATATTGTCGCTCTTATCAGTCGGTTTCTCTTCTTTCTGCTTAGAGTACCGACTCCAAGTACGCGGAATATTCAGATCTCCATCTTTCCAAGCCACCTGAAGTGTAGTACAAAGCATAGAGGAAAGTCAAACAAGAGGAAGAAGTCCATAAAAGATACACAAAGATTAAATGACCATCTTGTTTTAGAATTAAATGCCTCTCTTATAATGATCAGGGTCCCAAAAGCTAATTTGAACACCATATATATGTGTGTAAGTGTGTGACCATGGTTAACGAATTCGCTCAGGTACCCTACGAAACGTTCGTAAAGAGTGAATCCTATCATGTCGCTTACTGAAAATACATATAACATATTTTCTAAAAGAGCGAATTGGCGAATCGGTAAGGGCGTATTCATAGCGAATCCAACCCGGTGACCATATATATGACCATATTAAACAAATGTATGACAAGTAAATCCTTCATACCACCAGTTTGAAATAAAGAGTAACATGCATTTCAATTTCGACAATACATCTAACTAACAAGACCTAACAGCTCACAAAATCACAATACTAAACAAAAACCAAACTTAAACATACACCAAACCTCGCAAACAATCTTCGACGTATCAAAAAAAGATTTGTTGAAGTACTTGATAGCTCTCTGAGCTTCCTCATCAGTCCGATACCCAATAAATGCAAATTGCCTACTCTTCCCATCTCTGCCATACACATACACTCAATCAATTACCTCACTACATTATCAAACCAATACACCAAACCATAAATGCATAATTAAACATATTACAGTAAGTCTTGTTTAAGACAGACACTATCCTTGGTCAAATATAACCACATGGTGGTAATAAAGACAGTTTTTGGCATTTCGCAACAAATGGAGTGATTTGATTTGGTATGTATTAGACCCAACGGATAGTACCCGTCTTAAATGAGAATTTGTGAACATATTAATACCAGTCGCGGAACTACTAGCAAGGCAGTCGTCACGAACCAATAAAAAATACTCCCTCCAAGTCATATGTTTACCTTTTTTTATTGTTTGTGAGGCGTATAGCGTATTTTAAATAAAGGTAAACAAATGACAATTTCCGGAACGCTTTCGAGTTCACCGTATTGCATTACTAATTCGCCTCCTTGCAATTTCCACTGAAACTACCCAACTAGGGAGTACAAATTCTGGTTCCGCCACTGACAATTATCGAAAGCAAAATACAAAAATAAAATAATTAAGACAAAGTACAGAAAATTACGAGGTACGAATTAGCTTAGCATCAGTAACTTCGCCTTTCTGAGAGAAAAATTCTTTGAGACGATCTTCAGTAGCATATTTAGGCAAATTCTTGACACAAATTCGTGACCTAATTAGAAAAACATACAGCAAAATATATATTAATCAATATTTACAGGAATCAAAGTGAATAAAAATTACGATAGTTGTTAAATTGAATTGGGAATTAGGTCTTACATAATTGGGAAATTAAGAGTTACAAGAGTGGTGTTGTTTTCGGCAGGCGGCTGAACTTGAGATGAAATGAGGTTTAGGAGGGGCTTTGAAATTAAACCGTTAAAACCTCGTCTCTGGTTGCGATTTACCGGTCTAGCCTCTAATATCGGAAAAAAGGATTACGCATCTATGCGGACGACGTAATTTGTAGGGTCTTTGGAATCGGTTCGGTTTATATGCCGTCAGTAAATTTAGCTTAATACATATAATATCGATATTAAAATTAAGATAAGTTAAATACTATTATATGGTGATAATAAAAATAAAGAAAATTGATATTTTCTATGATACAAATGAGGTGATTTGGTATGGAATTTGTCTCGTCTTTGGAAGAGAATTTGTGATACAAGTATTTAGTAGACGTTTAGCTTTAATTTAACGATTGACTTGAGAATAAATAGGCTTACCATGGTGGAACCTTCGAAGTTTTTTTTTTTTTGCCAAGACATTAAAAGCTGATTTTGTAGAGAGTAATTTTGAGAGACATTAGGGAACTTTGACTCAAGAGTTTGGCTCATTTAAACTTGTTATCAATTTGCTTATCACGTTTTAAGGTGATATATGAATTTCGATGGGGTAAGCTAAAAGTTGAGTACTTCAGCTTTAAATAAATATTAGGTTTGATTTTTGACATTTGATAATTTTAAATACCTTGGCTAAAAAATCACACTGTGAGATCAATTTCCAATCAACACAAAGTACTCTGTAGGTTTGAGTTTACTTTTGTGTAATTTCAACTTTAAGGTAGGAAAAAAAATTGAAATTTATCCTTTAAGAGTTATATCGAAATTAATATCGCTACAAATTTGTATTCCCTTTACTATGGAATGAAAATGG
Source organism: Heliosperma pusillum (assembly GCA_022085475.1). Taxonomy (NCBI): domain Eukaryota; kingdom Viridiplantae; phylum Streptophyta; class Magnoliopsida; order Caryophyllales; family Caryophyllaceae; genus Heliosperma; species Heliosperma pusillum. Next base: position 11,509 of record JAIUZE010006416.1, on the reverse strand, counting down.
TTAGTTGTGAATCCTTGCGAATATACGATATGACCTTATAATAACTAGTAGAATGCTACGAGCAAACTGGTCCTTGTAAATAGCTGAAGCTACGGACTTAAGGTTAGGGAGTTTGGGTACGAATTTTATTATTATTGGTTGTGGGCTCGTGTGCTCTCAATCTTTTTTGTGATTATTGGGTGTGGGCTCGTGTGCTCTCAATCTTTATTGTGTTAAGTGGTGACTCGTGAGAGATGTATTGTGCTCTCTCTAAAACTTTGAGTTTGGTTGTCTTGTTTTCGGTAATACGTAACATGTTATATTTAAAGAGTATGTACATAGTGAATCAAACAGAATGAATTGAAATATGGTGCTTGGATAAATGTAGAGTCGTAAAATGGTTATTCTCCTTATAAAGTATTTTGCCCTTTACAAGCCTAGGGTAACCACGAAATCAATATGAGGATAAAACTACACCGACCTTTGAATCTTGGGCGAGAAACAAATAAACTTTACTGCTTTTGTAAGATTTGTAGATGGTAGAAATCAGAATTTTTGTTGTTTTTAATTATGATATGCTTCCTCCTATTTATAGAAGAGTTTGCATCCTATGACTTACATGTCAAAAGACATGTAGCAGAATTAAGTGCACAGGAACATTATGATTCATACGAAACAGGACAAGCGCGCAAAATTAAGAAAAATAGTCGATCGGCTGAAAAACTGGTCGATAGACTAATTTCAAAAGTTGCAGAATCAATATAGTCGATCGACCAAATCCAAGATTGCAGTCTTCAAATAAGTCGATCGAATGATTTTTCAGTCGATCGACTAAATCCCAGTTCACAGATTTTGAATTGTCTCAATACGTCTTTGCATATTATTTCCTTTTCTTACGTGCATCCCGTTAGCTCGATAATTAATTTATATATGAACGTGTACTCCACACTCCCAATCCATATTATAACGTTACGAGCTTCCGTATGATTTCAACCACGATATCCAATTATACTTAAATGATCGATGACACTTAAATCACCAGTAACATAACATATGTTATGTAGCACGTACACTCCTCTAATTAGTCGCTTTGTTTCTAACACCGTGTAGAACATGATCCTAAACGTGTCGAACATGCGCCTAACCGTGTCGGACACATACTAAGCTCTGTCTAACTTCCGTCTTTTATTTGGGCACCTGTCCAAGGTATTTGGACAACTCACATACAAGTGTCCATGGTATTTAGAACATTTTAGAAACACTTTCAAGTGAAATCAAGTTGAGTTTAAGGTGAATATGATGGGGAGATGAGTTGATCCGAAGTGAAGTGAATGGTGATCTTATACGATGAATGAGATGTTGAAAGAGATTGATTAAAATATTAATTTGGGTGGGAAATGAAATGACTTATACTCAATGTCAAGTTTTACCTTCACTTATTTAAAAATTTAATATTAAATACTTTTTAAAAAAAACGTACGTTTATAACCGTAAAATATGTATTTAGTTAAATTTAAATAACGTGCCAGTGTCATAAATTTGATGAAATGTCATGTTACAAGTCTAATAAGAAGACGAAATTCAAGCCAATCATCACAAATACGGAGATACCAACTCTTTGAATCTTAAAAAACAAGAATTGGTTCAAGACTTCAAGTGACAAGAACACTCTTTCTCCAACCATAAAATTGGGGTCGATTCTTACCCTTGACATAATGCACCCCTTTATGTTAACTCACGAGGCTTAACTTTACCGCCTTAATGATGATACCCGGCTCGAATTCGGATTAAACCGATTGGTGTACCCAAAATAACACAATGCACCCCTTTGAGAAAAAAAAAAACTCGAACACTCTTGGGTCTCATCCTCCTTTCCCCCTCTTGGCCTCTCAGTTGGGCGACAATGGGAATGATGTCAGTGACCCAACTCGATGATGAAACAGTCGCTGCCATGTCCATTGCAGCCGTCTTCGATGATTTCGTATCTCTCTCTCTTTCCCCCCTTTATCTTTTTATACATATTGCACGTTTTTGTTTGAATTGTGCGATTTATTATGCATAATCATGCATTCATGCTTATTTGAGTGATGATGTTAATGGGCAGAATCAAAGTTTGGATCTTTTTACTTAATGATTGACGTATTGGTAATGTAATCCAAGAGTTTTGAGTAATTTTGATACTAGTTAATAGTTGTATAAAAATTCTAGTATAAGGCGGCCTTACACAAGGGTTTATGAATTACTAACTTTTTATTTAAGTAGGTTATGATATTTGTATTAATGAATCTGTTTTACACGATGTTTGTGCAAGGCCGCCTTACATGAGAATAACTATAGTTTGGCCATATGGAAATGGGATTGAATGGTATCATGTAATGATGTTTGAATATTAAATTGGAAAAACTTTGATCTTTATATCCCGTTAGATTTGTTTGCGGAAATTGGAACTTCTACGATGTGTTTTGATCACAAAATGGGAGGGAAGGGGCATGGAGGATAGGTAAGGGGAGGGTGAAGGGAACGATTGTTTTCCCCCCTTCAAATCTCTCACGTTGGAGGGTTTTTGACGAGGTTTGGTGGAGGGAAAATGGATCCCTCGATTTCTCTCCCCTGCATTTCCCTTCTACCCTCTTTGCTAACCAAACAAGGGATTTTGTATACCTCCATTCCTTCTCTCTCAAACCCCCCTTATCCCAACAAGGTTCGAGGCGTCTTGGATTAGTCAAGCTCCGTCTTTTAAGAAGTGAAATTGGTGAAAATAATCAACTTCATGTGCGTACTAGTGTTGTAGACGCTGTGTCTGCGACAGTGTTGGCCTAGGTGATAGATCAACTTAAATGAGTTTGTTGTAAATTTGTAATTTTTTTAACTTTCCTTTTGTTGCAATCCATTTTGCATGCTTTTCATAGAATATAGATTTATATTGTTCATAGACGTATCACTTTTTGTGACGATTTTTATGCCCTTTTTAATCACCATATGAAAGCAAGGAATTTATTTCTTGAGGTCATTTGCATTGTGTCCCTTGATTATCCTCTAAACTTTCGAAGTAGTTGATCGTGGTCAGGAATTGTAGTAACTATCTATGTGTCTATGATGTCAATGTCAGTTTTCATCTCTGTAGTGACTTTATTTACCCTTGGAGATTAGACATCACAGGTGGAGGGGTGGTGATCAGGATGTTGTGATCTTGCTATCATATCTCAAGCCCTGAATATGTGTCGTTTTGTCATATGTTGCTTGACTTGTTTTAGTTGTTTAGAGAAACTATGTTACAGAGACCCTTGGTTTTACCAGTTGGTACATACTGTGCACTGTAACTTTATTCTGAGGTTCTTCACCAGTTGGTATTGAATATGTGATTTTTCTTTCAGGGGGGAAAGATAAATTCAATTGACTTCCATCGAACAAACGATCTGTTGGTAACAGCTAGTGATGATGATTCAGTTCGGCTTTTCGACATTGTAAATGCCAAGTGAGCTTCATATCCAAATAAAACTTATGTACTTATTTATCATTTACCGTATTTGGTGTGCATGTCTTTCATCCATCGCCTATGATAAACACTTTCTAAGCTTAATCAGGATACTTCTTAGGCTTTTGAGCTTCAGTAGATACTTGGTGAGGGTACGGAATCCCAAGGATTCCCTAGGATCATATTTGAGCCATATACTACAGAATTGGGATAATATTTTAAACCTTATTTGTTCGTTTCCATGTTATTGTACAAGAAACCAGTGGACAAGCAGTCTTCGAGGTCAAGATAATTAACGCCTGCTGTAGTGCAATATGCATTATGTTTTAGTATTCTTGGAAAACAAGAAGTGCGTAGATTCTGGTAGAACTTGTTGCCATAAGTATGTTCTTGTAATTGTCGTAACAAGCTTCAGATAGGGATCTTAAAAGTTTGTATAGTACTCCGTATATTATACTAGATCGGACATTGTTATATAATAGGTTGCTCCATGGCCCACATACACCATTTTAACTGTCTTTTCACTCTTTGCTGATCTATATTAACTAGGAGCAAGTTTAGGGGAATCATTATGTATTTTAGTGCTCACTGCTATTGTTTTGGGAATTTTTAAAGCCTTTATGTCAGGCTTTGTGTGCTGTCCTTCAAATGCTCTAACTCAAGTCTTTTGAGATCCTTTTATTATATTGAGATTGCATTCTTTTCTCGCAAGATTCTGTCTTGTTTTTTGTTAAGTTCTACGGAGTATTTGAAATAGCTTTCTTAAAAGACCTCATAGATTGGCCATTGAGGAACTGTGTTGCTACTCACCTACTGTAGATGGGCGTAAAGGACTCCATATTACATTTTTTTACTCTATGAGACTATGAGCTACAACAAATTGGCAACATCAGATAATATTTCCAAGTGTAGCTTTTTATAACGAGTTACTACTGACGCTTTTGAAATCCATGATTTCCAGACTTCTGAAGACCACATATCATAAGAAACATGGAGCTGACCGTATATGCTTCACCCACCACCCAAGTTCGTTGATTTGCTCCTCAAAATATAATCTCGGTTCAAGTGGAGGTAAATGCTTGTTACTGGTCTTTCCCAATAGCCATCCTGTTTCATCTTGTACTAACTTTGTCAATGTCCTGAATATTGTTTTGACTCTTCTCCTTACTTTTCTGTTGCAGAATCTCTTCGGTATCTTTCTATGTATGATAATAGATGTCTTCGTTACTTTAAAGGACATAGTGAAAGGTTTGAGGATATTTCATCTTACTTGAATTGTCGCTAAAAAATTGGTTTCTATTTTTAAAGCTTTCTTCAGTAATGTATTGATATAATCTTTCCAATCAGGGAAGATGTAATAATACCCGAATGTGTGTTACTGGAAGTCAACTTTTAATGTTGTTCTGATGATGCATATTCTATGTATTGATTTTTGTTTTGGGTATCTTATATCTGTCACTTGTCTTGGTGCAGGATTGTTTCCTTGTGTATGTCTCCTATAAATGATAGCTTCATGTCAGGTTCCCTCGACCACAGTGTAAGAATATGGGATCTGCGAGTAAATGCATGCCAGGTTGGTTTTTATCTCTGATATATAGTTATAAATGTATGTGTACTGAGAACTGACAGTTAAAATGTAATACTACCAAAATTTCTGCTATTCTATTAGTATCGGTGCCGATGCTGTGATAGAGCAGAAATAAACTTGATGCACTGCTACAACCAAAGTTAAATGTATTCACTTCACCTTCTCATTTGACCTATGAATCTAAACTGAATAGATAGACCAAAGGTCCAGAAACTATGAGTCACCTATCTCCCACAAATGTTATTAAGTTTATGCCGTAGTGCATATGTGTTTCTATTTGTAGAAGTAGATGAGCCCAAGAACTCCTTAACATCCTGAAGACAATACTATGTGTACGTTGTTGAATTATTAATATATATGTTTCCAACCCCCGAAGGACTTTAACCCCCATGTTCATACACGTGTTGTAAACATCATGTGGAAGACAATACTGTGTATGTTGTTAAATAATTAATATATATGTTCCCAACTCCCGAAAGCCCGGCCCTGAGATGAGATTACATTAAGTACCAATTTTAGGGACGCAATAATGACTTTTAATCTAGTGGAGTTTAAATTCAGTACTTGGCTAATTGAGGCAACTATGTTAATTAGTGTATATAAAATTGCCGTTAAAATTTAAAAGCTTATTCATGACTATGCGGGATCTTATGATCAATTGGTGAGGGCAAAGGGCCAAAATCAACTGAAGCATCTAAGAGTAGGCAAAACTGAGGCCCTTTATCATAGAATGTCTCAGTCGTCTTCTCTAGTACTCACAGACTGGACTTCACATGATTCCCAGTTCGCTGCCTTGTCAGAGCTGTCCAGGGGTAACATGAATTTACAAGTGGAAATTAAGCATTAAGGGGCGAAGAGGAGGGTAAAAAAAAATGCAGCCCGGTTGCACGATAGTGTACCTGCAAGGTGAGGGTCCGGGGAAGGGTCCCACCTTAAGGGGTGTAATAGGGGCAAGCCTTCCCTTGCCATATGGCAAGAGGTCGCTCCAAGGTCTACAACCCTTGATCTCTTGGTCACACTAGCAACACCTTAACCCGTGCGCCAAGGCGCCCCTTCAAGGGTAAAATAAAAGAATTTGGGAAAAAAATAATAATATAGGATTGAATAGTAATGCGCCTCTGGTGCGCCTCACTAGTTGCGCCTTGTGCACCTTTGCATCCCATGCTCCTCTACGGCCCGGCGTCTAGTGCACCTTTCGCCTAGTCGCGCCTTAGGTGCACACATTTGACCTAAGATTAATCTAAGGTAAAACTTATTCGAATATAACTAAATTAGTGACATTTATAAGCATAATGAAGGACGGAAATAAACATTATGGATTACTACAACAATAGATTTTCAAGATCAAAATCCACAACTAGTTTATGATGGTTAAAACACGAGATTTTAGTAATATTAAGACTTGGGTCGCATAAGTGGATTACAGCTCAAAACTTGGGGCACCAAAGTGAAATTTGTAAAGCCTCATGGTACTAAATTGGGATTAGCTCGAAACTCAGGCAGTCAGGCTTTATTGGAAATTTTCCAAATGTCGATTATTTACTAAAGTAAATTAGCTCAGTGTATATCAAAAATAGTGTGTTTGCTGATTGTTTCAGCTTCATGGTGAATCATAACTTTGTAAATTTGTTGTTCTTAGGGAATTTTACGCCTACGTGGAAGACCAGCAGTTGCGTATGACCAACAAGGCCTGGTATTTGCTGTTGCAATGGAAGGAGGTGCTGTCAAACTGTTTGATTCACGCTCTTATGATAAGGTGTGGTTTTATGGATATCAGTTTTACATCGTAGTTCTGTCTTCTTTCCTTTTTTTGATGTTCATCCAAATTTGTTTTGCAGGGTCCTTTTGATACCTTTTTAGTTGGCGGAGATACTGCAGAGGTTTGTGACATAAAATTCAGTAATGACGGAAAATCAATGCTCTTGACAACCACAAATAATCATGTGTACGTTCTTGATGCTTATGCTGGAGAGAAGGTTAGATTAGTGTTTAGAAATTATTGGTGAATACGAGTATGATTTTCTCTATATACAATACAAGCGAGTTTTAAGTTGTATAATTTTGTAGCAGTTAGTCTAGTAGGAATATTTGTTTATATAATATCTGTTATCGTGCAGCGTTGTGGCTTTAGTTTAGAATCTTCTCAAAACACAAATATAGAAGCGACGTTCACTCCTGATGGTCAATACGTTGTCTCGGGTATGTGACTGGTTATTTTCCTTGATAGAGTACAATTCCAAATGGAGTACGTTTATCTTTGTTTGCTTCATTTATTATTTAAAACATGTTTACTGAGGTTAATATACAAATCATTGAGCTAAACTGTGATTTTGCTTTTATATGGCAGGATCGGGTGATGGAAGCATGCATGCATGGAACATCAACATGAGAACTGAGGTCGTTTTCTTTGCCAAACTCTTGCTATTTTTTTTTTTTTCCGTTCGGTCTATCTATTTTACATAAAGTAGTGTGCAAGTGTTTTTCTACCTTCTTTTTTGCTGAATTATTACTGTCCTTTTGTACTAAGAGTTTTAAGGGATTATTCTGATACCTGAACCTTTTAGTGACCATCAATAACGGATTTAAATGGCCAGATCTTTCCTTTACTTTGTGTTTCCTTTATATTATTATATATAAAGCGAGAATACCAACCCAAAAGGCCTAAAAGATGCGAACTTTTAGTTTCCCATTTTGCCCTTAGCCATGTTAAGAAACTGTATGAGATAGTCTTGTAGGAGTGTACTAATCTATTTTATAGTCATTTGTGTTTCTTTATAACCCTTAAATGTATTTTAAGTAACTATTTTAATGTTGACAATTGCCTTTTAAGTGATACACATTGTCATTATGTAAATGACAGTTTCGCCGGTGTGACGATTTTTATTTAATGAACTATTTCAACATTTCTGACCATTTTACGACTTTTAGTGACCATTTAACTTGCAGTCGTGGTTTGTGTTACACTAACTTACTGCTAGACCGTCTTATAGGAGAATTGCTACAAATAATTTCCATCCATAGTCAGTGATACAAAATAATGTGAAGGCCTATCAAATAGTTTGGTACTTTGGTTCATTATTGATCAAGTGTATTTATGCTTATCACATGTTTGGGAACCTAGAATTTGAACTGAATTTCGTAATTGAGACATTTCAAGCATTTGGTAAACCTCAAAATTTCAATTCATTTTCAATTCCAACCTACTAAATTTTTGGGGCTCTATATGTATAAGTCATTTCAGTTTCACCACTATCCAATCTCTTATCGCAACCTTGTCTAAAACGGCGGTGTGGGTCATCTACTCATCCCTATTGACCTGCCCCGCTTATTTCCAATTCCCAATTCGATGGGTTCCCTGAACTTCATTGAGAAATTCAGAATTGAATTCTATATGCCTTCAAAACAAAGCAAGGACAAACCAAATACAGTACGGCCGTGTGAACAATTGCTAGTTGCCATGGGTTATTTGTCGTGTTTTTCAGATAAGGCCCAAGGGTTTCTTTAATACCACAAGAAGTCGAGATGAAAGAGCATGTGATCCTAGACATGCTAGCTATCATCTCACAATTTGGCTTGCCTCTTTGACAGATAGCACGTTGGAACAGCAATATCGGTGTACCGTCATGCTTGAAGTGGGCCCCACGACGAGTAATGCTAGCTGCTGCTTCGAGTGTGCTTACTTTCTGGATCCCTGATCGTACGAAGCTCACAGGTGAGCACAATGCCAGGGATGCTACTGATGTTGTAGCGAAGACTTGAATACATCCTCGATAAGTCATGCAGGTATGAAGCAACTATCCAACATTGTTGCATTTGATGTGTTGTTTTTTTACATTCGTGAAGATACAGATTTACAAGCACTTCCCACGTTTGTTGAGGCCATGAGAAAAATTAGGTTTACGAGCAACATGTAAAATACAAGGGAAGTGTGCTAGAAACCAGATAGTCTCTTAGTCACGATTTTGGTAGCACAAGCGTCCATCAAAGTGTTTGAATGGGAGTATGTAATATTGTAATCGAGGATGTTGTGTATTTTTACCCACCCCCGAAAAAACATTATAGCCTAGTTGTTATGACAGAGGTTCCATCAGCAGTAGGTCACAGATTCGACTATCCCCTTCCCTTTTATTGTACCGTCGTTATTACTTCCTTGGCACCAAAAGATACGGAGTAAATCATTAGCATCTGCTAGTCTGCTACACTCCTAGACATGCCTTTACTCATTTGTTTTTAACGTTCCCCTTATTACGCGAATTCACAAAGGCGTCGCTGATGAATCATTCACATACAAAAATTCTAAAGTAGAAAAAGAAAATTTGGGTTAGGCCTCTTGTTGGACTAGAAATTGCTAGGAAGCTTTTTTAATGTAACAGATGATTTGTGTGGCAAATGAAAAGCATTATTAAAACTAGTAATTTTGCTAATACGGAATGTTAAAAATTTATAAATTATACCGAGTAGCTATCTAATTTAAGCCGGATTTGCATGGCTCATTTAAACTGAGATTGGTACGGAGAATTCTCACTTGACATATCTTTGTACTAATAGGGTTCAACTTCCTTAGCGCTTATGCATGATCTTTCTAATAATGTGACGATATTTGTACAACATACAAACGACTACTACAGACGTACTGTGGTAGTATCCGATGAGAAACAAGGAAACCCAATTATCACGATCACTATTGTTGGTAGAAGCAGATTAACCAGACAAATTACAAATGCAAATCTGATTAATAGATTTAACTAGTATATTTCAATCAACATATTTTATAAAAGTATTTGGAAATCAACAGGTTTAGATTGTTCTAATGTGTGTAAAATCATTTATTGATTGTTTAAACAATCTATTAATTGAATGTGCTTGGTGTAGTAGCATACTGAATTCGAGTCACCCACGCGTAGAAATTGACATTCCTTCATGCATTCTTCATTTGGATCAATTAAAATTTGATGATGATAAATGTAACACTCGCAAATGTACCCTATTTTTATAGTGAAAATATTTTACGGATACTTTTCAGTGAAATTTAGTTTTAATTTGGAATTTAATGTTCCGAGTCGAATTTAGAATTTCCGAGTTTGTATTTGGAATTTCCGCGAGATTTCATGAGAATCCCGTCTTGAGCCGTCTTTGACTTTATTGACTTTTTCCTTGACTTTTCCACTTACTCTTCATATACTCCCTCACAACCCTAACACCCTCATTCAATCTTCTTCTTACTTCATCACTAAGTAAACCCCAAATCCCTAGCCTCCATATTTGATCCATCTTCGAATCTTCGCTACGCTTTCATTTTTTGCTCAAATTCATCTAGGTTCGTCTTATTCTTCCCCTCTTAGCTTCCTCTATCCGTATTGGTAATACAATTACCGTCTTTCTCGCTTTTTAAATTATCCGTCTTTCTCAAGGTGAATGATATTTATCTTTTATTATCTAATTGTATGTAGGTGGAGACTAGGAAGGTTTAGAAACCGTTTAAAGACGCGAAAAGGTAACGGTGAAGGGTTACTCGATATCATTTACGTGTTTTATGTGTTTTCTAGGCTAGTAATCGTATTTAGATTATGGTTAGTATGCTTAGGACCTGTGTTGTTGTTGTTGGCTGTTGTTAGTTGTTAATTGATATGAGAATTGATGGTTTGTGATGATAAATGAGGATTTTTGTGTTGGTAACTTGTTGATATTTGATCGTTCCTGAATCCCGTGTAGGACGCAGGCAGCGTCACTCGCCGCCGACTGAAATTTTCATGCACTGACCCCTTTTTGTAAAATGATCATATCTCCTTCGTTACTTGTCTACTTTTGGCTTGTGACATACCGTTGGAACCGTAAGAGGATAAGCTATCACCTCGACTTGAAATTTCTGTATTTTCATGTCTAGAACTCTAGTTATGACCGTTTGAAGTGGACCCTTGTTTTCGTTGGTTTCCAAACAACGTTGTTTTGGAGAGGTGATCTATGTTTTTATTCATTATGCTTCATAAAATTGTTCTAATGCTTATGTATCATGTATTGACTCATGTTTATCATATTTAAACTTATATGATTCCCTATTCTCATGTTTTGTGACGGTTTTTGGTATGTTTCCACTTTGAGTCGGGTTTTTACAAATGATACGGTTTGAGCACTATTTTGTCTTGTGCTTTGTATTCTCATTCCCTTGGCTACCTTCCCGTTCGTAAGGCTGGAATGTCGGAACGGAGAGGTATCCTACTGCTTAAATGCATGTGTTAATGGGCATACGACGACGTTGTTGGTAGTTGAACGCTATGCGTTGTTCGACCCGGCCGTCAAATGTTGTGTACTTGCGAGGTGGTGTTATTTGCATGTAGCGTACCGCTTGTTATGAGGCTTGAGCTCTTTTCCGCCTCTTTCGTGAATTGATCTACCGAATTTGGGGTACGCGGCGTTTTCTTTGTAAGACCGAGTCTTGGATGCGAAACGCTTTATCGCATGTCGAATCG